>CM020064.1:14802670-14890988 GCA_009769605.1 Bucorvus abyssinicus | reverse complement strand
TAAAAGCAGTTCTGTGACAACACAGTGCCCCAAAAGAAGTGAATCAGACAACAGAACTTATTTCTGAAACAACTTCATGGACTCCTGGGCCAGGAAACATGGCATTGACTGGGTATATCACATCCCCTATCACCCACAAGCCTCTGGAAAGATCAAACAATATAATGAACTGATGAGCTGAGAGCATTGGGCACTGAGGGCGTGGAAGCACTGGGGGGTAAATTTAGCAGAAGCCACTTGGCTGGTTAACATCAAAAGGATCTGCTAACCACCCTGGTCCTGCCCAAACACAGCCCCTACATACTGTGAGAGGAGATAAGGTCTCCATAGTGCACATAGGGAAGTGGCTGGGGAAGGCAGTGTGGGTTGCTCCTCCCTTGGGAAAAGGAAAACGCATTTGTGGGATTGCTTTCGCTCAAGGACCCGGGTGTACTTGGTGGGTAATGCAGAAGGATGGGGAGACCCAGTGTGTGCCTCAAGGAGATTTAACCTTGGGGGAAAATAATCCTTTATTTGAGTTTTATGTTATAGGAAGTACTACATTAGGAACCACCTAAACCGACAAAGGATGAGCCTCACAAGGAACCAGGTGAGTGTGGTGGTGACCCAATCCAAGCTGTTCTTGGTGCCTGACAATCCAACATGCTGCTTCTCCTGTCCTTGGCAGATGGGGCCCACATTACTGAGAGTTGTATTTGTTTTGGCTGGGATGGAGTTAACTTCCCCACAGCAGCCCTCATAGTGCTGTGCTTCGTAGTTGTAGCTAGAACAGTGTTGATAACACACCAGTGGTTTGGCTACTGCTGAGCAGTGCTTCCACAGCATCAAGGCTGGGGGTGCACAAGCAGTTGGGAGGGGACACAGCTGGGACAGCTGACCCCAACTGACCAAAGGGATAGTCCAGACCATATGACATCATGTTCAGCAATAAAAGCTAACAGAAAGGAGGAGCAGAGGGCATCTGTTATTAAGACATGACCCATCAGCTTTGGTAGAGCTCACAAAAAAGACCTAAAGCAATGAGTATTCTAAAGCTTGTAACTGACTTAAATACAAATAAATGCTTACACGAATATGTAAAAGACATTTCTTTAATACCCATGTTTGGGTTTTGAACATGATCATTTCTCTACTTCAGATGGAAAACTGTTTTCTTATGAAGATGAAAATAGGAAGCAATACTTTGTTTTTTTTCTACATTTTGTGCAAATTGTTACATCCTGACAAAATTTCATCCCTACATGATGATAATTATAGAAATGTACAGAAAAAAAGAATGATTACAAAAAAGAATACATAAAAACAATGTAGGTCTAGATTAATAAATTTTACATAGCAGCCAGTAAGGTGCTGTGCTTTGGATTTGTGACTAAAACTGTTGATAATAGACCAATGGTTAGGCTATTGCTGAACAGTGCTTGCACAGCATCAATGCTTTCTCTCCCCATCTCCTTCCTCAAATCAAGTAGGCTGGGAGTGGGCAAGATGTTGGGAGGGGTACATAGCCAAGACAGCTGACCCAAACTGACCAAAGTGATATTCTATACAACATGTGGTGGGTTAAATGTGGTTCACTGAGAGGCACCCAACAAGTTGTTCTCTCATCCCCCTCCTCAACAGGACAGGGGGTGAAAATAAGATGAAAAAAAGCTTGTGAGTCAAGATAAGGACAGAGAGATCCCTCACCAATTACCGTCACAGACAAAGAAGATTCGACTTGGGGAAGATTAATTTAATTTATTGCCAATTTAAAAAAGAGTAGAAGCGTGAAAAAGAAAGACAAAACTATAAACACCTTCTCCCCACACCCCCCACCCTTCTTTCCAGGCTCAACTTCACTCCTTCATTCCTGACTCTTCTACCTCCTCCCAACTGAGTAGATCAGGTCAGTTCATAACACTTCATATCTGCTGCTCCTTTCTCCTCATGCCCTTCCCCTGCTCCAGCATGGGGTCCCTCCCACAGGATACAGTACTTCAAGAACTACTCCAGTGTGGATCCTCTCCACAGGATACAGTCCTTCAGGAAAAGACTGCTCCAGCATGGATCCTGCCGGAAAACCTGCTCCTATGTGGACTCCTTTCCACAGGACACAGTTTCCACCAGGAGACTACCCAGTGTAGGCTCTCCACAGGCTGCAGCTTCCTTCAAGACACATTCACCTGCTGCAGCGTGGGATCCTCCACAGGCTTCAGTGTGGATACCTACCCTGATGTGGTCTTACATGGGCTGCAGGGGGGACAACCTGCTTCACCATGGTCTTCTCCATGGGCTGCAGGGAAAATCTCTCCTCCAGCACTCAGAGCACTCCTTCCCTCTTTCTTCACTAACCTTGGTTCCTACAGGACTGTTTCTTTCATATTTTCTCTCACTCTCTCTCACAGCTGCTGTGCAGTGTTTTTTACCCTTTCTTAAACATTTTATCACAGAGGCAACACCAGCTTTTTGTTTGTTTGTTTTTTACTTTAAACCTATGAAATTATTTTTTAGTTCCTGCATGCAAAGTAATTGTTTTGCCTCCTCCTTTTTATCAAACTAGTTTGAAATATTAAAAAATGGTTTTGAGAGTGAAGGGTTTGGGTTTTTTGTTAATATGACTTATTTTTTATGTTGTCTTGACATGTAAACAAGGATTCACTTCAGATTCCAGTAAATACACTAGAGTGTCTGCATCAGTATGTCAATAAAGTTTTTCATTTTAATTCATTACTTCTATATAGTATAGTAATGAAAGAGGTCAAATAGCTCTAGCATTGCTTTGGAAATTTAGTTTATTTGAAGCACTGAACACCTTTATTAAGATCTGGAAGGCAGATTTTTAGATGGAGTGCAAGTGAAGTGTTTCTGTATAAGCCCTGAAGAGCTGATTCTGGATTATTCAACAGAGTAGATATGGAATACATTGGCTTAATTTGTTGCTTAAGAATTTTTTGTCCAAATATGACATCAAATGCAGTTTTGACAGCTGTATTCTTAGATATATTTAAAATATGTTAGTAACATGTTTAAAAATTAAAAAAAAAAACTTTTAGACATTTTTAGGTGCAACCTATTACTGAAGCGATGTGCAACTTCATTTTGGTTTACTTATTTAGAAGTTAAAATTAAGATCACATTGTTTTGAAACTTAACTTCTTTGAGCAGTTGTTTCTGGTACAATTCAGGGGGGTTTTTGTTTCTCCTTCCAAATGAATAGCAAGCAGTGCATGTGTTGTGGAACATGAAGAGTTCTTTTCATTCTGCCATTTATTCCACAACTGTAATTGAAGGCAGCGAAGAGGAGCCCAGCAGACTATGTTTTACTGGTTTGGTTAATGTTTTCTAGCTTATCAGAATATTTACAACTGATGTGTATTTTGAAGTGTTAGCTGTACCTCTGTAAATTTAATGTATTGAACAATGATCTCTAAAGTAAACTTTTCCTATGTAATCTTTAGTTTGAAAAACAGAATATGGTCAGATGCCAGAGATGGAAGTTTTGTCTAAGGAATAAACACCACTATTTATTGAAATGCCCTATGAAAATGTATTTCTGGCTGAAAAATAAAAAGAGTCATATAAATATCTATTTTTGTGGAGTCTTTTGATGTGTAGAAAAATGAGGACATTTAAAAATACAACTTTAGACTTGGAATCATTAGAACTTGAAAGCAGGAATCTTATACTTCTGTGAAATATTTAGACAGGATTCTTCTGTTGTTTCAGGAAATCAGACATACACTTAGTACATTTTGTTACTTTGGTCCTATGCAATAATTGTATAGCTAAATCTATAGAGAGGCTGGTGACTGTCTTGCCAAGTTCAAACATGAAAAATTTATTACTCCTCTTTCTGTCTGGTGGATTGCTTGTGAAAGTGATGGTACCTAATAACACTTCACTGTTTTACATTTGCATAGTACATAATCATTCAAGAGCCATATTTTTTTAAGTTGCATTTGTAATGTACTTAATTACAACTCTTAAATTCATATAGTGATTTCCTGGTTTTACTTTGTCAAGGGTTAGAGCTGGGCAGGCTATTAGACAAATGACAGATGCTCTCTATTACCCCCCCCCCTTCCCCCCCTTCCCAAAGAGGGGAAAGAGAAAAGGAGCAAGGGAGAGAGACTGATGGGCTGGAAAAGAAACTAAAACTGCTTTAATGAGGAGAAGAACGATAAAATGAACTATGTACAAATATAGACAAATCCAATACTGAACCCAACACACCCCCCCACCCCCACCCCCCATGGCAACCACGTCACTGTCACCATTGATGCTGATGCTGGGGGCAGGCACTGGGGAAGGCCCAGGCTGGGCTCAGCAGCAGACGGGAACCGGATGCAGGAGCTGGATTCTGGAACTGGATTCAGGGATGCACGGACTGGGATCGAAGGCAGAACGGACAGAGTCCTCCTCAGACACCGGCCATTGAAGAAGAGAGCCTGACCCTTGTGACCCCTCAGCTTGATCCCGAAGATGACGTCTCTGGGATGGAACCCCTGGTTGGTCAGTGCAGGGTCCCCTGTCCTGTCCGCTCCTCCCCGCAGCTGCGGCCTCTCCCTTCCTGCACCCCACCGTGGCACACAGGATGGAGCAGTGCCCTTGGGCTGCCCAGGAGCAAGTCTAAGCCAGAGCCTTTCTGCACCCCAGTCCCTGGCAGTGACTGTGAACATCCAGCGCTGTCACTGCTCGAAGCAGCCGCTGTCTGCACAAATGCCGTTACCTTCAGCCAGTGCCGTCATGGAGCAGAGACTGAGCTGGAAAGTCCAATCTCTGAACAGAATGAGGTCTGTGCTGACTCAGACCAGGACAGATGCTATGCTCAGCAATAAAATCTCAGGGAAATGAGGAGGCAGTAGGGAAATTGATGGTTATGGCATTTGTCTTCCTAAGGAACCATTATGCATGCTGAGACCCTGCTTTCAAGGAATTGGCTGAACCTGCCTGCTGATGGGAAGTAATAAATGAATTCCTCTTTTTGCTTGGAATTCCCAGTCCTAATGTCTCTACTGAATTCAACAGACTAGGCCAGTACTTTTGCCCAGTAGCCAAGGAAAAATCCATGTTCCAGTTCCTCAGAAAAGTGTACTAGCTAGCAGATTATAGAATGCTTCTCTTACTAAAATCTAGTCCCAGAATAACCAATATCCTCTTGGTTGAACATTTGCCTAGGATTAAGATTTGGCTTACCTCTCAGAGACCATTTCATAAAAGTAATTTTTAGTAAACAGTGGAAGAAAATTAAAATGTCATTGCAAATGATATAATTGTGAAATATATTATTTGTAGCCTGAACACAAAATTGTAGCCTGCAAACATGTCGCAGTGCATTTAGTTCATTAAAAAAACAAGACAAAAACAAGTAAAGAAAACCAAATTTGTGCTTCATCTTTTCTGCCTCAAATCACAAAGAAGGAAACACACCTAGAACACAGTTCTGTTACAGTATATAGGTTGTATAATACTGCATGTTCAATTAACCAATTAATCTTATATTTAGCAATCCTAGAGAAAGGAGAAGAAAGCATTATTTAATGATAAACTACTTGGGCAACAATAAAATTGTTATACAGGAATAAAACTGACTTCAATATTTCGAACAGTTCAGTATTTTTTGCTTTGATTCAAGCTATTGAAAAGACCTTTATCATTAAAACTATGTAAGATTTGAAAAATGGAATTTACACGCATTGCATTTTATATGACTGATCTAATGAAAAAGAAAGAAACAAGTTAAATATGTATAAAATGAAGCACCATTATTAACATATAGTATTTCCTGACACTATCACAGTAGACCTAGATTTTAGGAGGATTCAAAACTGAATTGAGTTATATGCATAGCAAGAACAACCAAGGTTGCAGTAGCAAATAAAAATGTATAAAAGATATTAATCTTAAGGTTTTATGGCACAAGGCAAATACTAAATTTCAGAGATTGGGATGAATTTTTGCCTATCTTTAAAAGCAGGAGTTAGTTGCAAAGTTATACTTCATGGCAGGATAGCAACATGCCAAGCATTGTCTTTAAAATCCAGCATTGCAGACAAAGCCAGAAAGGCATGAATCCTTCAAAGTGGTAAAAGAGGAAGCAGGAACAACCAGTGTAGGCCCATGACTGCATACAACTCTATGACTAGACTCGGGAGCTGGCATGCACTTCTGAGTTTCTGAATCCGAGCCTGAGCCCTGGTCACATCCCACCCCCACAACAGAGCAAGAGCCAGGCCTATGCCACCAACACATGCACGTGCACACATGCTAACAGAAACCCTCACAGACAGCCAGGCAGAAGCCTCAAGGTCCTCACTGCGCACACAGATTCTGGCACAGCCAGCACAACATAAATGGCTTTTGGGACCATGTCACTGAGAACTTGATTCAAGAGGAGAAATATCTGTTTTCATAACTTGGCAGGCACAAAAGAGAGAAATGAATGATATAACCTGTCCTTAAAGAGAATGTGCATACAAAAAATTGTAGAGGAAGGTGTTTTTCCAAGTGAAATGGAAAATGAGTAAGAAGGGAAAAGCCAGTTTTTCAAGTCCAATTATGTTCTTCATGAAGCTTATTTACCCTATATTGCTTTTTCCTTAAAGTAATTTCTGGGAATTTTACATAACTGTCTCAAAGAGGAAAAAAATAACAAAACCAGAACCCTCAAACCCAGAAAAAAAAATCTCAAAATATTCTTTGCAGCTGTTGTTCAAATCACCAAATTAACATTCTCTTACCCTGTAAATCAGCAGAAAGAAAAAGGATAAAGTTAATTGTTGCTAAACATGACACATTTAAATCAAGAACACACAAGAGAAATAGAAAACAAAGTAAAGCCAGTAAGAATATCTCTTTCTCAGAGACTATAGCTGGGACTAACAATAATAGCATCGTTAAGGTTACATGGCTGATTTTTCCCATTTCAAAAACATTAATTATCCTTTGTGCAAAACTTTGACAAATGTTAATTAGTTGGATTAATTTTTTTTTCTATTCAGACAATTTTTTTTTTTTTTTCCCAGTAGATCTACATCCTTATGCTATGGTCCAGGCTCAGGGATACAGCTTTTACCAGTTCTGTTGAAATTCACTTATATTTGGTGTTATTCTCTGTGTCCAATAAGAACAGAAACAGTTGTCATACATTTCATAGAGTTGCCCCAGATTTTAAAAACCCAAGTGCCTAGCCTTTCCTAACTCCTATAAACATGTCCTCTTTCACGGGCACCCCCTTGCCGTGGGGAAAGAGCTTGCGTGCCCTTGTGAAGTTGAGAGCTATGCTGGTGGTGGCATATGCCTCCGGTAGGGTCTCCCAAGCCAGACAGGTCTCAACTGAAGGGTCAGACAAAGTGTGTCCACGGGCAGGATGGGCTCACTAGCCTTCGGGCAACCATCCTAGGAGAAGGACAACTCTAACTCCAAACCCGGGCTGATGGAGCTCGTTTAGCCCTGTAAGGCCATCCATCTAAGAGAAGGATACTCTAACCAAACCTACGACCTGAGGACTTCGCTGTCACCGTCCAAGCTCGCCAGGCCCTGGCAGATGAACCTCAGGTGTAAAGGGTGGGGCCAGTCTTGCGCACGCTGCGCCTCACCTAAAAAATCCACCGCGCAGGCTTGAAGGGTGTACTCACGTTTAAAGCCCTTCCCAAATCTTCGTCCGCGAAGCCAAGCCATGAATGAAAAACATGTCCAAAGTGTACAGAGTAACTAAATATGCTTGTGCTGTGTTGACTCTGGCTGAACACCAGGTGCCCACCCAGATACTCTATCAGTCCCCTGCCTTGACAGGACATGGGGGAGAAAATGCAACAAAAAGCCCATGGGTCAAGATAAGGACAGGGAGATCACTCACCAATTACCATCATGGACAAACAGGCTCAACTGGGGAAGATTAATTTAATTATTTCCAATTAAAAATACACTAGAATAGTGACAAACAAAGGCAAAACTAAAACACCTTCCCCCCTCCTCCCTTCTTCTAGGCTCAGCTTACTCCTAACTCCCTGCAACCTGCTTGCAGGTCCACAGCCCAGGGAAGTGCTCCAGGTCTCTGCCAAAATGGTGAGCGCTCACCTCCAAGCTAAAACTAGTGCTCCTGCACAGAAAGCACCTGTGATGTCTGATGCTTCCACCCAGATGGATCTGGTAAGGAAGGATGCGAGGCTTCTGAGGCTGTGATGAGGGAAGACAATAAGTCTTGGGGAAGACAATAAGTCTTGATAGCTGTTCGTCATTGCTGCAACAAGGGAAGACAATAAGTCTTGAAATAATGCGACAAGGGAAGACAAGAAGTCTTGAATTATGCTCAAACAGCTTGCGAGATCTCCTGACTCTCGTCGGAAGGCAAAAGCTCTCTTTATTATATCCCAGCAAAAGGCAAGCAGCTCAGGCTTGCTCAAGCTCAAGCACACACAGCGCAGCACTATTTTTTCCCAGCTCCCTTTTTATATGAGTTTTTCTAACTCTGCAGGCTAACATTACAATTCTTTATCCCTGTGGGAGAGAGCCCGAGCTCTTTTCATCTTCTTGTTTCCTAACCTTGGCTCTGTTCTCAGGCATGCTCAGCCAGGCACGCTCAGCCAGGCACACGGTGACCGCATTCAGTCACTATCACCACCCTGAGCAGCGTTCCGCTCGGTTAACATCCAATCATTCCACATTCTTTCTGTTTCTGCTTCCTTATCTCGATGTTCTCATCGGGCCGTCACTCCTCTGTCTTATATATCTGTCCTACAAGCCTTTGCTCTGTTTCCAAGCATATCTTTAAAGGTTGTTAAAAGCAAAGCCACCTGCGGCTCTTAATACAAGCAATTTCTTAGCGGTTATTAAAAGCAAAGCCATCTACAGCGTCTAACACAAACAGCGCCTTGAAGATTATTAATAGGAAAAGCCATCCGCGATGATCAATGCAAGAGCCAGGTGCTTCGGCACACTGCTACAGAAGGAGACTTCGATGCAGGCAGTAGGTTGCAATGAGTGCCCAGACCCTTCTCCTGGAGAAAAGGTAAGTACCTGCAAAACGTGTGCACAGATTGATGATCTGTTACGTCAGGTGTCTGAGTTACAGGAAACAGTTAAAAGGCTGCGCAGTATTAGGGGAGCCAAGTCAGAGAGAGATAGGTGCTTTCAGAACCACGTTCCTGTAACAGACACCACAGAGAATGAGGCACCTTGGACCCTGGTGACCCACAAAAGCAGGACTCCGCTTCAGTCTCCACCCTCCAGCATCACAACTAAAAACAGATGGGAAGCTTTAACAGCAGTAGACCACCCACGAGAAAGGTCCACAAGGAGCAACTCTACCAATAGCACACAGTGGATATTGCAAAAAGAAATGACAAGTGCTCCTAGTGGGTGACTCTCTGTTAAAGGGCACTGAGGCGCCCATCTGCCGGCCTGACAGGGAGTCACGAGAGGTGTGCTGCCTTCCGGGAGCCAAGGTCCGAGATGTTGCCGAGCAGGTGCCACAACTTGTCAAGAGCACCGACTACTATCCACTGTTACTCTTTCATGTGGGTGTGAATGACACTGCAAGCCAGAACCTGGGTAGAATCAAGGAAGACTACAAAGCCCTGGGGGTAAAAGTGAAGAATATTGGTGCCAAGTTATCTTTCCCTCCATTTCACCAGTTGGAGGCAAGGGGCAGCCAGAAATAGACATATAACGTAAATCAACTTCAGGCTGTGTGGCTGGTGCCATCGCGAGGGTTTTGGGTTTTATGACAATGGGACGTTCTTTGCTGACTATAATCAGTTAGGGAGGGATGGGATCCACCTGTCTCGAAGAGGCAAGGGGATCTTTGGTAGTGAGCTGGCCAACTTGGTGAGGCGGGCTTTAAACTGAAGGACTTGGGGGGCGGGGTCCAAAATGGCAATGCTCCTGCCATTGCATCCAACTAGGGAATAAGCCAGGCCAACCAGAGCAGCAACAAATGTTCCTTAGCTGCCTTCCAAGATGAGAACCATAATGCCTACCACTCCAAGGGTGGGTATGGCTTTGGGGGATCCTCTTGCACCCCTCCAGGGAAACCTGCATGCTCGATTCCCTCTCTGAAATGCCCGTACACCAACGCATGCAGCATGGGGAATAAACAGAAAGAACTAGAGATCTGGGTGCGGTCGCAGGGCTGTGATCTCATTGCAATTCCAGAGACATGGTGGGACAGCTCACACACCTGGAATGCTGTCATGGACGGCTACGTACATTTTTAGGAAAGACAGGCCAGCAACGCGAGGCAGTGGAGTTGCTCTTTATGTGGGAGAGCAACTGGAACATATCGAGCTCTGCCTAGAGGGGGATGAAGAACGAGTCGAGAGCTTATGGGTACGAATTAAGGGGCAGGCTAATATGGGTGACACTGCTGTGGCTGTTTACTACAGGCCACCTGATTTGCTGGAAAGGCAACACAACCAGGCACGCACAGTCCAGGAGGTTCCTGTGGAGCATTGATGGGAACTTTTTGACACAGGGGGTGGAGGAGCCAACGAGGAGAGGTGTGCTGCTGGGCCTTGTACTAACAAACAAAGAAGGTCTGGTTGAGGATGTGAAGGTTGGGGGCAGCCTTGACTGCAGTGACCATGAGATGGTGGAGTTCAGGATCATGTGTGGAAGACACAGAGCAACAAGTAGGATTAGAAACCTGGACTTCAGGAGAGCTTATTTTGGCCTCTTCAAGGAACTAATTGGAGCAATCCCATGGGTTAGGGCTCTAGAAGTTAGGGGGACCCAAGAGAGCTGGTTAATATTTGAGCACCACTTGCTCCAAGCTCAAGGTCGGTGCATCCCTATGAGTAAGAAATCAAGCAAAGGAGGCAGGAGACCTGCATGGATGAGCAAGGAGCTTCTGGAAAAGCTCAAAGGGAAGAAGGGAGTTTACAGACTGTGGAAAAAGGGACTGGCCACTTGGGAGGAATACAGGAACGCTGCCAGAGTATGCAGGGGTGCAACGAGGAAGGCCAAGGCCCACTTGGAATTAAATCTGGCAAGGGATGTCAAGGACAACAAGAAGAGCTTCTTGGAGTACATCAGTAGCAAAAGGAAGACTAGGGAAAATGTGGGCCCGCTGCTGAATGAGGTGGATGCCCTGGTGACGGAGGAGACAGGGAAGGCGGAGTTACTGAATGCCGCCTTTGCTTCAGTCTTTACTGCTAAGGCCGGCCCTCAAGAATCCCAGACCCTGGAGGTAAGAGAGAAAGTCTGGAGAAAGGAAGACTTTCCCTTGGCCAAAGAGGATTGGGCTAGAGATCAGTTAGGCCAACTGGACACCCACAAATCCATGGGCCCTGATGGGATGCACCCACGAGTGCCAAGGGAGCTGGTTGATGTCATTGCTAGGCCACTCTCCATCATCTTTGAAGGGTCACAGAGAACAGGAGAGGTGCCTGAGGACTGGAGGAAAGCCAATGTCACTGCAGTCTTCAAAAGGGCAAGCAGGAGGACCCAGGAAACTACAGGCCAGTCAGTCTCACCTGCATCCCTGGGAAGGTGATGGAACAGCTCATTCTGGAGGTCATCTCTCAGCATGTGGAGGAAGAGAAGCTCATTGGGAGCAGTCAACATGGATTAACCAAGGGGAAATCATGCTTGCCCAATGTGATTGCCTTCTCTGATGGCATGACTGGCTGGATAGCTGAGGGGTATTGCAGAGGCACTCACAAAACAGACAGCAGCAGCTACCTGAAAATTGCAGATTTGTTACAACCAAAGTTGCCCGGCACTCCAACAGACCAAAGTTAATTACGAGTCTGGATGTCAGGCAGGAATGTATTACTACACAACGAATTCCTAAACCCTAAGGAACACACTCTAAGAAAGATGAACCAAATGTGCGCACACTCACTCATAGAAGGGAAAATCTCCCACTTAAGAGTACCCAAAACCAAGGGGTCACTCACCCAAAAGGGGGTGAAGATTCACTCAAGGATCTCCTGAAAAAATAATTCACTCACCGAAGCGGGGGTGAGGGCTCACTCAATCACAGGAAGTTTCCTTGGGCGGCATCCTGATCCAAGGGGAGAGTCCCCGACTGCAAACCTACTGCTCCAAGGACTGACTCAATTTGGTTCTCTAGCAGGGCTCCGTTGAGTGTGAACTGTGGTCATTCTAATTAGTTGGGGGCAAACACAAGACAAAGGCAGGCAAAGGGCCTGGACTGTGAGGCGCCAAGTAATAGCCATGAGGCATCGAGCTGATCTTGATCTTTGTCAGGTCCTTGTCAGGGTGGCTGCACCTGCCACAGGGGAGAGAGCAGTGGATGTTGTCTACCTTGACTTCAGCAAGGCTTTTGACACTGTCTCCCATAACATCCTCATAGGGGAGCTTAGAAAGTGTGGGTTGGGTGAGTGGACAGTGAGGGGGATGGAGAACTGGCTGAAGGACAGAGCTCAGAGGGTTGTGATCAGCAGTGCAGAGTCTAGTCGGAGGCCTGTAGCTGGTGGTGTTCCCCAGGGGTCAGTACTGGGTCCAGTCTTGTTCAACATACTCATCAATGACCTGGATGAAGGGATGGAGTGTCCCCTCAGCCAGTTTGCTGACGATACAAAACTGGACAGGCTGGAGAGTTGGGCAGAGAGGAACCGAATGAAGTTCAACAAGGGCAAGTGTAGGGTCGTGCACCTGGGGAGGAATAGCCCCCTGCACCAGTACAGGTGAGGGTTGACCTGCTGGGAAGCAGAGCTGCGGAGAAGGACCTGGGAGTCCTGGTGGACAACAGGTTGACCATGAGCCAACAACGTGCCCTTGTGGTCAATAGTATCCTGGGGTGCACTAAGAGGAGTGTGACCAGCAGGTCAAGGGAGGTTCTCCTCCCCTTCTACTCTGCTCCAGTGAGGCCGCATCTGGAGTCCTGTGTCCAGTGCTGGGCTCCCCAGTTCAAGAGAGACAAGGAACTACTGGAGAGAGCCCAGCGGAGGGCTACGAAAATGCTGAGGGGACTGGAGCATCTCTGTGCCGAGGAAAGGCTGAGACACCCGGGGCTGTTTAGCCTGGAGAGGAGAAGGCTGAGAGGGGATCCCATCAATGCTTATATCGATATCTGAAGGGCGGGGGTCAGGAGGATGGGGCCAGGCTCTTCTCAGTGGTGCCCAGCGACAGGACAAGGGGCAACGGGCACAAACTGGAACACAGGAAGTTCCATCGGAACATGAGGAAAAGCTTCTTTCCTGTGAGGCTGACGGAGCCCTGGCACAGGCTGCCCAGAGAGGTTGTGGAGTCTCCTTCTCTGGAGAGATTCCAAACCCGCCTGGACGCCATCCTGGGCAACCTGCTCTGGGTGACCCTGCTCTAGCAGGGGGCTTGGACTAGATCATCTCCAGAAGTCCCTTCCAACCTCTACCATTTTGTGATTCTTTGATTCTCTACCTCCCTAACCCACCGAGCAGTGCAGGGGGGATGGGGAATAGGGGTTGCAGTCAGTCCATAACACTTCATCTCTGCCACTCCTTCCTCCTTACACTCTTCCCCTGCTCCAGCATGGGGTTCCTCCCACGGGATACAGTCCTTCGTGACCTTCTCCAACATGGGTCCCTCCCACAGGATACAGTCCTTCAGGAAAACACTGCTCCCGCGTGGGTCCCCCATGGGGCCACAGGTCCTGCCAAAAAACCTGCTCCTGCATGGGCTCCTCTCCATGGGCTGCTGTTCCTGCCAGTTGCCCGCTCCAGCGCAGGCTTTCCACAAGGTAACAGCTTCCTTTAGGGCACATTCACCTGCTCTGGCACAGGGTTCTCCGCTCCAGGTATCTGCTCAACCATGGACTGCAGGGGGACAACCTGCATCACCATGGCCTTCACCACAGGCTGCAGGGGAATCTCTGCCCCAGCGCCTGGAGTACCTCCTCCCCTCTTTCTTCATGACCTTGGTGCCTGCAGGGCTGTTTCTCTCACATTTTTTTCCCACTTCTCTCTCCCAGCTGCTGTTGTGCAGCTTTTTTTACCCTTTCTTCAATATGTCATCACAGAGGCACTACCAACACCACTGATTGGCTCAGCTTTGGCCAGTGGCAGCTCTGTCTTGGAGTTGGCTGGAACTGTCTGTCCAACACAGGGGCAGCTTCTGGTGTCTTCTCACAGAAACCACCCCTGCAGCTCCCCACCCCTGCTACTAAAGCCTTGCCACATAAACCCAGCACAGCGCTCTATACCACTCTGGTCTGGCGAACTCAGACTCTAGTGATTTTTTTCAGTTGTTTGAGCAAAAGCATCAATAGGCACCAAAACTAACAGTAAGAACTGGAGCAATCTTAATTCCTCCTCTTTGGCACGTGTATTATGATGCACTAATTCCATGATCATATGCTACTTTTGATCCTTCCGAATACCACGCTGTGGCAGGTGCACCTGCCCTGACAAAGACCAGGGCTTTCTGGCTGTTGAAACATAGAGGCTGCTAGTTCTTTTTGCGCCCTTATTCTCATACCTTTATGGTGACTGGGGCCCTCAGCCAATAAGAGCTGACATGACCATGTATGACCACAGTTCAGACTCGACTAGGGTATAAACAGAGCCCCACCAGAGAGCCGACTGGAGTCGGTCCTCGGAGCAGCGGGTTTGCAGTTTGGGGACTCTTCCATTGGATCGAGACGCCGTCCAAGGAGACTACCCAGGATTGAGTGAGCCCCCCTTGTGAGTGAGTGAGTGATCCCCTTTTCTGGGTACCCTTGAATAGGAGGTTTTCCCTTTTGTGAGTGAGTGTGTGCACATTTTGGGTCTTGTTTCTAAAAAGGACTATTTGCGAAACTTAGGAATTAGTTGTGTAGTAATATATTCCCTCCTGACATCCGAACTTGTAACTTAGTTTGGTCTGTCAGAGTGCTGGGTAATTTTTGGTTGGAATAAATCTGCATTTTGGGTAGCTACTGCTGTCTGTTTTGTGGTGCCTCTGCGACACATGCTATTACATTTTTCAGTGCAAAGTACAGCTCTGCACCAGGGATGGACAACAGTAGCACAAAATATTTTCATACAGTCTCCTGCCTCAGATTTTGGAAATGAAAATCAGATTTTAATTTTTCATAGCACTCTGACAGACTTGCTGCATGAAGTTAACCACGTGTTACAGCTTTTTTTTTCTTTTTTTAAGCTTTCAGATCCATACTTCAGAGTTTGATTTGCCAAAGACCCGGATCCTCAAAGCTGTAACTAAAACCTCATTAACTCAAACTTCTCTGTAATGACAAGTATGTTTAAAAATAAGAAGCTATGTTTCCTAAATTAGACATCCAAAAGTTGCACAACAAAAGAATTCTTCACTCGGTCAAAAATACTGGCATTGCCCAAAGCACCAAAATAGCCTTTCAAATGCCTCAGTATCCATAAACCAATCAACATGGATGGAAATGGTTGGACTCGATGATCTTAAAGGTCTCTTCCAACCAAAATGATTCCATGATTCTGTGAAAAATTCATAGAGAACAACTAACTGATCAGGCTTCCCACAACACACAGGAAAATGAGCTGTCGATACTTTTTTTCTTCTAGCAGCTCAACAATCAGATCACTCACCATGGAATGCTGAATGGCAAACTTGTTTTAAGTTTCTTCTCAAGCACAAAGCTGATTCCGCTCAACATCTCCATCTTACTGTCCTAGCTGTTAGGATACAAGTTGTGAAATCATCTCAGACTTTCTTTTTTTTGTAGCTATTTCAACTTTAAATTGAATTAAAAATGGAGAGAGCATGACTCTCCAATACAGTGGACAGAGATATTGCCTAAAAGGATCAGGGCCAGAGTTGGGGAAGAGGACACGTCAAATCTAATCCTTGACAAACCACTCCGAGTAAACAATAGTTCTGCTTTCAAGCAAAGTTCAGCAAGTAATCAAGAAAGTACAGAGACCACACACACATTGACTAATAGAAATAAAATCCAAAATACCCAAGAGCTGCTCTTTCTGTAGTTCCGTATATCATCTTTATCAAATGAGGTTCAGTAAGAGAAGCTACTGTAAATAGACATTCAGTTAAAAGAATGTTCTAATGCATGAATATAAGTGAACCAAACTGAAATGACACAAGCAACCTTAAAGCAAAATTTTATTTTTCAGTGTTCTAATTTGTAATCTTATTTTAAAATATTTAAATATATGCATATATATTTTCTTTCTGCAGCCATAATTTTGTAGTTCGAAAATTGTTGATACAGTAAGAAGGAATCTTATTTTTCACAAGATTTGCTTTAATCTTTCAAAGCCTGTAATGGCATTAGTTAAAGCTGCATTATTATTATTGTAATATCAATCACTGAAAAATCAAAGGAAGTTGCTTAATGAGCTCTAATATGATTCATTTGTTTTATTCACTGGCAACTAATTCACTCCTAAAATTTTCCTTTATCTTGCATTTTACATTTTCTTTGGAGATACTGCGCTCCTACTTTATACACCATCCCCCCTCAGGAGGAGGAAGAGTTTGTGTTTTGTTCTGGTTTTTTGTTTGTTTGCAAAGTTGAGATCATCAACTGGAATCAATTGACATCTAAAGACTCTGAAGTAATTTGCTGAAGAAAAAGTTCAGAAATAGAAGCTTTAGAAATTAGAAACAGAACTAATCATTATGCACTTAAAACTAAGCTGACTACATAGCAGAACTAGATCAAGGTTTTCTTTTCTCCTGTATGTGTATATGAGGAAAGGGGAGGGAAGAGGAGGAGGGGAAGTTACACAGCAAAGATAATGCTGAATTCTCAGAGACTTTGTGACAAACTGAGCAGTCTGAAGGTATTTTTCTCTCACAGATCTAATTTCATTTATCATCATGCAAATTATCATTTTTTAATTCTTTTTTTCCCCCTACAGCAGAACCTGATGTATTGCCTTCCATAAAAAGCAGTGAAGTACAAGCTCACAGACATAAAATATGTTCTTTATGCCCAAACTTCTCAAAAATATAAACAATTTTGTTAAGAGAGGTTATAAGCAGTTGCCGTCTCCAGCACCTCCAGGCCCAGGGATTTGTCCTGTCTGGCCGCTGGAGCCCAGACCAGAGGGTCTCTGCCCCAGGCCAATGGATGGGGTTTGCAGGTTCAACCAGTAGTAAAGTTGAGCATGTAGCCCAGAGACACACACATACACACAAAGGATACACACAGGACACTGACACGGCCAGCTACACAGACTGCCACAGACAAGGCACTGCCTTCAACAGCACCGACATATAGGACTCACATAAAACATAAGCATAGACAGCCAAGTCCCCTTCCTCTTCTTTGGCTGGTAGAAATAGAAGATCACTAGTGAAGGCACACACAACACTCTCCAGATTCACAGCCACTGGCGCTGAGCCCCTCACTTGCCTCACTTGTGCCGGTCCCTTCCAGTAGCTGGCACTCGGGACACACACTGGTCCCATCCTGGGTGCTGGAGACCCTTACTCCCTCCGGCCACTGGCACTGAGACCCCCACTTGCTCCAGTTGCTGCCACCACAGGCCAGGGTGTCTACACCCCTGGTCTGACTCCAGTTGCTGCCACCAAATCCACTCACACTGGTACCCCCAGTGATTGGCACTCTGGACACAAAGTCTGTAGGATGCATCAAGGTGCTCCTAAGAGCTATAGCCCCTCCAAGTACTAAAGCTGAGACTCTTGCTCACTCCAGGTGCTGGCACTACAGGCCTGGGGGTGCCTACACCCCTGGTCTGACTCCAGTTGCTGGCCCCAAATCCACTCATGCCAGTCTCACCATTAGCTGGCACCTCATCCTTACAGCACTCACACACACAGGATAGAGAGTGAGATTACACAGAAAGATAGTTAAGAAAGAATTTAATGAGAAGATAGGCCAGACTGCAGTAATCAAGCACATGGCTCAGTCAGACAAGCTTACTGACCCACCACAGTTACATGTGACCGGCCCCTTTTATAGCCCTTTCTGTCTATTCCTACACTGCATATTCCTTCATCAGTTTGCATAGTTCCAGTGACACCTGCTGCACACACACCCCCCTACCCCCCCCCCACCCCCAATATCCAGGACCCGGAGGTTTGCATCCTTATCAGTTGCAAAGTCCAGGTTGGCCCTCTTTGAAGTGATGCTTGCAGTTTCTTGATAGCTCATCAATTAGCGTGTGACTGAAAAGGTTGGTTTCTCCTCTTTGTCCCCATTATGTTTGCCTGTCAGGTCTGTGCCTCCCCCTTTCCCTTACCATCCCATTTGACAAAGACTGCAATCAGATAACCTTGCTGTAATAAACATTCCCACACTCCACATGCCCTTATCAATTAGTGTAACTGACCAGGTTTGGCTCTTGTTACTGTCTCTGTTAAACTTTGTCAGTCAGCTTTGTGTCTCTATATGCATCACTTCCCCCTTTTCCTTGTCATCCCATTTGACAAGGTCCTTGGTCAGATAACCTTAAGGGAGCAGATGCTCTCTCGTGCATGTACCCATACAAATTTTACCAACATGAACACGTTTTCTAATGAAAGCACACTGGAAACAGATGACAATATAAAGGCCAAGCCAATATCATCTTCCTTAGAGGTAAAAACAAAATCATCTACAGATTCATCAAAATGTATGTCCTAGAAACACAGGAGAATAAAACTATACCCTATATAGTATAGCACTGTGGAAGAAACCATTAACAATCTGTTACTAATGTATTGGGGACAATTGGTACATTTAACTTTATGAAATATAAGGAAGTATAAAAACATAACTATATATTGCTATAAAGCAAATGAAGCAAAGAAAGCATTTTTATGCATGAAACATTAGCATGAAGCTGTCAATATTTTTTTAAAAAGGTGTTCTCCCTTTTTTGATTCTGTTCTTTTCATCACACTGATGAGGCAGCTAGAAAAATACTTCAAGGTGAGTTTCTGTGATGCTGTGAATCTAAAAAAAAAAACAAACCAACCCCCCAAACCTAGTAGTATTGGTCATTTTACAGCCACATTAACATATAGAATCTTCTCAAAGTACTGTATATGGTACAATTACTTGACCAATACCGGAGAAGAATTTAGTTCAGTATCATCATCATGGCTTGGCTTCGCGGACGAAGATTTGGGAAGGGCTTTGCCCACGCTTATTGCAAGCGCGCTGATGGCTGAAAAGGCCAATGCGGGATAGGCAAGACCGGTTGCAAAGAGCACACCGGAGGGTCTCCTTGGGTGGTATAGTCGAGGCACGGTTCTTTCTGCGCTGTCTTTTCTCCT
Organism: Bucorvus abyssinicus; assembly: GCA_009769605.1. Classification (NCBI taxonomy): domain Eukaryota; kingdom Metazoa; phylum Chordata; class Aves; order Bucerotiformes; family Bucorvidae; genus Bucorvus; species Bucorvus abyssinicus. The sequence continues at coordinate 14,871,845 of CM020064.1, read as the reverse complement.
CGAGCCTGATTCTACGCGTGCTCTCAAAGGAGACAGCAGCGTTATGTATGGTGGGTCTCCAAATCTCCCGATTGGAGGCCAGGGTGGACCACTGATGGTGGTCAATATGGCCTAGGCTGAGGTGTTGTTTCAGGGAGTCCTTATATCTCCTCTTTGGAGCTCTTCTCTTGCGGCAGCCGGTGGCAAGTTCACCATAGAACACGATCTTAGGGAGGCGGTGATCCGCCCTCCTGGAGACGTGCCCTGCCCAACGCAGCTGCGTTTTCAGCAGCATGGCCTCAATACTGGTGACGTCTGCCTGTTCAAGGACAGCAACGTTAGTCACGTAGTCAGTCCAGTGGATGTTTAGGATTGTGCGGAGGCAGCGCTGATGGAAGCGTTCGAGGAGTCGCAGATGGTGGCGGTAGATGACCCATGATTCAGACCCGTACAGAAGAGTAGGCAGTACCACGGCTCTGTAGACACTGATCTTTGTACTTTTCTTCAGGTGTTTATTGCACCAGACTCTTTTATGGAGTTTTCCGAAAGCTCTGTTTGCCTTTGCTATTCTGTTGTCTATCTCTTTGTCGATCGTGGCATCTGAGGAGACGATGCTACCCAGATAGCTGAACTGCTGGACTGGCTGAAGCTCTGACTCGCCAATGGTGATGTGGGGATGATGGTAATCATCTTGTGGTGCTGGTTGGTAGAGAACTACTGTCTTCTTCAAGCTGACTTCCAGCCCAAAAAGCTCAGCCGCCTCTGCAAAGCAGGATGTTAAGCGCTGCAGAGATGCTTGTGTGTGGGCAACAAGGGCGGCATCGTCAGCAAAAAGCAGCTCGCGGACAAGGTGATTCAGGGTCTTGGGGTGGGCCTTCAGTCGCCTTAGGTTGAAAAGGCTCCCATCGGTACGATATCGGATATAAATGCCGTCTTGTTCGTCGAGGTCTGCCGTGGCCCTTTGGAGCATCATGCTGAAGGAAACTGTGAATAAAGTTGGTGCGAGAACGCAACCTTGTTTCACACCATTGGCTATTGGGAAGGGCTCAGAGAGTGCATCGCCATATCTGACTTGGCCGCGCTGCCCCTCATGTAACAGGATTATCATTTTGAGGAACTTGGGGGGACATCCTAATCGTTCCAAGATCTGCCACAGACCTTTCTGCTCACAGTGTCAACGGCTTTGGTGAGATCAACGAAAGTTACATAGAGACCCTTGTTCTGTTCCCTACACTTCTCTTGCAGTTGTCTAAGAACGAACACCATGTCTGTGGTACTTCTGTTGGCTCTGAAACCACACTGACTTTCAGGTAGAAGTTCTTCTGCGATAGCGGGTACCAATCTGTTCAATAGTATTCTTGCGAGGATTTTTCCAGCAATGGAGAGCAGAGTTATGCCTCGGTAGTTTGAGCAGTCTGACTTTACTCCTTTTTTCTTGTACAGGGTGATGATGATTGCATCACGGAGATCTGGTGGTAGTTCGCCTTGTTCCCAACAGCGCACAACTAGCTCGTGAAATTTAGCATGGAGCGTTTGGCCTCCATGTTTCCAGATTTCAGGCGGGATTCCGTCGACCCCAGCTGCCTTGCCGGTTTTCATCTGCTGTATGGCCTTAAGGGTCTCTCCCATAGTAGGGGCTATATCCAATTCATTTTTCACCGTTTGTTTTGGGATGAGCTGGATTCCTGAGTCTTGGACTACACGGTTGGCACTGAAGAGAGTTTGAAAGTGTTCAGACCATCGATTCAGGATGGAGGTTTTATCTGTGAGAAGCGTTTGGCCATCTGCGCTGAGTAGGGGGCTTTGAACTTGGTGTGTGGGTCCGTACACTGCTTTCAGAGCCTCATAGAATCCTCTGTGGTCACCCAAATCTGCGCATAGTTGAGTCTTTTCTGCTAGGTTGAGCCACCACTTGTTCTGGATGTCTCGAAGTTTCTGTTGGAGTTTCCTGCATGCAAGACGAAAGGCTGCTTTTCTTACATGGCAAGATGGCTGAGCGAGGTGTGCTTGGTGAGCAGATCTCTTCTTTGCCAGCAATTCCTGGATCTCTGGATTGTTTTCATCAAACCAGTCTTTGTTCTTCTTTGTGGAGAACCCTAAGGATTCTTCAGAGGACTGCAGGATGCTATTTTTAATATGTTGCCAAAGCGCTTCAGGAGAAGAATCTATGGGACAGTCTTCAAGCCTAGTTTGAAGGTTTGCCTGGAAGCTGTCTCTCACTGCAGCTGTTTGAAGATTGTTAACTTTGAGCCTCCTCCTCAGAATGCCACCCCTCTTAGGTTTGGGCTTAAAATGGAGGTTAAGTTTGCAGCGCACAGGCGGTGGTCTGTTTGACACTCTGCACTAGGCATCACTCGGGTGTGACAGACATCGCGAACGTTTCTCTGGCGCACTAAGATACAGTCAATGAGGTGCCAGTGTTTAGATCGAGGATGCATCCAGGTTGTCTTCAGGCTGTCTTTCTGCTGGAAGAGAGTGTTGGTGATGGTAAGCTGCTGCTCAGCACAAAACTCTAGCAAGAGGCGACCGTTGTCATTGCAGTTTCCAACTCCATGCTTGCCTAGTACTCCTTTCCAGGCTTCAGAGTTCTTACCTACTCGGGCGTTGAAGTCACCAAGGATTATGATCTTATCATCCGCAGGAACCTTTTGAGTAAGGCGGCGCAGATCGGTGTAGAATTTGTCTTTTTCTGTAGGGTCAGCTTGGAGAGTTGGGGCATATATGCTGAAGAGAACAACATGTTGCTTGTTGTGTAGCGGGAGGCGTAAGGAGATAATGCGATCGGAATGACCTGTTGGCAAATTTTCAAGTTTAGAGGCGATGGAGTTTTTAATCATGAAGCCAACTCCGGAATGATGACTTTCGGTTTTGGGTTTGCCTGACCAATACAGTGTGTAGCCGGCACCATGTTCTTTAAGGCTGCCTTCCTCATGAAGGCGAACTTCACTGAGAGCAGCAATGTCGATGCTGAGTCGTGACAGCTCGTGAGCAATTATAGCAGAACGGCGTTCAGGACGCCCACTGTCTGCTGTATCGAGCATGGTTCTGATGTTCCAACATGCGAGTGTCAATCTGGACACACCTTTGGAGGCAGGTGTATGCCTTTGTCTCTTTGTCTTTGGTTGACCGCAGAAGAAGATGTCCGTTGGCCGCGGCTAGCCAACCGGATTGGAAGGGGAGATGAGCTTTGGTTAGGCCACCTTTTCTAGGCCCCTCTCCATGTGGAGCAAGCAGTGCTCTCCTTGAAAAAGGCTGCTTGGTCATTCAGGATGCTGCCAAACGAGACTGTCATCTCCCGGGTCAGTCTCAAGCGACCAATGTCCTGAACCGCCTGCATGCAGGGTTGGGTCTGCGGCTTCCAGTGACATCTTTCCACCTGCCGTTTCGTCCCTTGCCTGTCGCTACAGGGCTTTGCAAACGTGAGTACACCCTTCAAGCCTGCGCGGTGGATTTTTTAGGTGAGGCGCAGCGTGCGCGAGACTGGCCCCACCCTTTACACCTGAGGTTCATCTGCCAGGGCCTAGCGAGCTTGGACGGTGACAGCGAAGTCCTCAGGTCGTAGGTTTGGTTAGAGTATCCTTCTCTTAGATGGATGGCCTTACAGGGCTAAACGAGCTCCATCTGCCCGGGTTTGGAGTTAGAGTTGTCCTTCTCCTAGGATGGTTGCCCGAAGGCTAGTGAGCCCATCCTGCCCGTGGACACGCTTTGTCTGACCCTTTAGTTGAGACCTGTCCGGCTTGGGAGACCCTACCGGAGGCATATGCCACCACCAGCATAGCTCTCAACTTCGCAAGGGCACGCAAGCTCTTTCCCCACGGCAAGGGGGTGCCCATGAAAGAGAGTTCAGTATACAGCTGAAATAATAGGCAAACTATTCATTTCTCCCGCTGGTCAGTATATCTTGCTAAGAAACAAAGATAAAATGGCCAGGTTTGCTTTCCTCTAAGCACCTACATGCCTGCCAATACACCTTGGACTTACACTTGAAAGACAGCAGATGATAATCACATTTGGCCCATTCAGATTGGAGATTTCAATGTTGCAAACTCCCAGATTTCAGAAATTAAACTTGTCACAAACAACCTTAACTAAATGAATAATGAATAACCTGGAGACATTTATTTGCTAGAGAACAAAAAATGGTTATCTGTGCATAAGATGAATTTTTGTTTCTCTCTGCTACAACCAACATATTGCTGTATGCCTTATACTGGAGTGAATGGGCATGCTGATAAACTATGGTAACAGACTTCTGTCCCAAGTCCCTCATGGCAAATACAAGTTAAGAGAATACCATAATTTCAGTCAGGCTATCAGAAACATAATACAGCTGTAGTACTTAACTGTGGTCATAGGCAGCTTGGGTTAAACAAATAGGTTTTGTACTTTACTCTCAAGGTGCTTTGGTGTGTGTTCACTCTCTACTCCTTTGTCAAGCTCCAGGTTGTGGACTGGGTTGCTAAGGAAGTGTTTGTCTCCTCTAAACTTCCATGTCGAAGTGGCAGTGCAAAGGAATACAAACATAAGTTTGACTTCTGACTGCACGGGGGATCTGTTGAGGTTAGGGGCTCCTTCAGGTAAGCTGGACCAAATCCTCAGAGAGCTCAGAAAAGGGCAGAAGCTTGATCTGACCTACATTCACGGTGACTCGCCAGTGAGATTTAATGTTGTTACTTTGTTTTGCCTCTGTTTCTCAGCAGTTGCTGACATTTTAAACAAGTATACCCTTACCTAACTGAATTGATAGATTAGTATAATTAGGACCCAATAAAATAAGGCCAGTATTTGTAGTAATATAAGGGAACATTCCAAAGCAGTTACGGAAGAAAAGAATTTCAGATAATTAGGAGGGGAGTTGGGCAATGATACAGATTTTAAAAGTACCCAAGATAAAATAAGAGATACTAAAAATATCTATATTGAGATGAAATCAGTACTTGAGCCAGCCTCTGTTCTCTAGGAATTAGCAAGAAAATCGTCCAAACAGAGCAGATTGTGATGTATCACCTTACTCTGGTGGGCTTACACTTACACTTCAAAGAAGTATCTTACGCTGAAAAAGGATACTCCACTCTGGTGAGACCCCCCTGCAGTGCTGGGTCCAGCTCCGGGGTCCTCAGCACAGGAGAGACATGGACCTGTTGGAGCAGGTCCAGAGGAGGCCACAGAAATGATCCGAGGCCTGGAACCCCTCTGCTGCGAGGACAGGGGAGAGAGTTGGGCTTGTTCAGCCTGGAGAAGAGAAGGCTCTGGAGAGACCTTACTGTGGCCTTCCAGTACTTAAAGGGGCCTATCAGAAAGATGGGGACAGACGTTTTAGCGGGGCCTGTTGTGACAGGACAAGGGGCGATGGTTTTAAACTGAAAGAGGGGAGAATCAGACTAGATACAAGGAAGACAGTTTTTATGCTGAGGGTGGTGAAAGAAAGACTGGCCCAGGTTGCCCAGAGAGGTGGTAGATGCCCCATCCCTGGAAACATTCCAGGTCAGGTTGGATGACAGGGCTCTGAGCAACCCGCTCTAGTTGCAGATGTCCCTGCTCACTGCAGGGGGGTTGGACTGGATGAGCTTTGAAGGTCCCTTCCAACCCAAACCATTCTATGATTCTATGAATTAAAGAATATCATTCTTATTTGGTTATATGGAACTCTGCAGTATCGTATTTGAAGACACAAGTATTGCCTAGCCAAATACACCTGGAAAAAAAAAATACTTCTTGACATGTTACCATCAAACTCTGTAGCATTGGGAGTATGAGATTCAAAAAAAAAAAAAAAAAAAAAAAAAAAAAAAAAAAAAAAAGGCTTTCTGAATTTGCTAATTCTGCAGTTTCAAGTTTATTTGCTGTTTGCTTTTGGGACAGCATAATTCTTAAGGATCAATCAACCCTATAGGGATCATTCTCATTTTAATGACAATTATTATGAGAATTATTTAGAGAGAATAATGCTGCCCTTAGGGGCCTGTTAATTCTCCTCCTTTCACTTGCTTGAGGGAACTGGCCTTCTGCAAGACTTTACATATGCTGAATCCAAAGACACATGTAAAGCTCTGCATAGAAACATGATCGCAGAGCTACAGCTTCTTCTGGTATCTTGACTCTTTCACCTGTTCTTCTTCATAAAAGTCCTCGAGATTATCATTTGAAAGCACCACAAAGGATAGTAAAAAGAACCCATTTTTCATTCTTTGTCTCTCATTTTAAATGAGTAATGACCACCAGCTTATAGGTCAAAGACACCTTATTCCATTAGCAAAACTCTGTAACATTAAAGAAAAAACAAGGCATAGATACGCTGCAGAATAAGTGTTGGTTGGGAGAGGAAGAAGAGGATTAGACACAGAACTGAAGATGTGTGTCCCTCTAGTAGAGTTGGGACCACTTTATACATACGTAGTATTTCTGGAGCTACGAGACATTCATTACAATAATGGATAGACAAGACAAATTTAAGACAGAAGAAAATCTTTCCTCTGATAGTAGAACTACACTTGAATGTTACCTTTTATAGAACTCAAAAAAAAAAGATGTGAGTAAAGGTCAAATAACTGGAAAAATAGTCTTTGGCTTCTCTAGATTGCAACATTCGAGTTCAAGAAACTGAGTCATGATTCCCTCAAGGGAGAAGAGCACAAAGACTTCCAACTGCATTGATCAGAAATCCCTTAAAAATGTATTAGGATCCAAAGTCTTACTTTTCCACTCCACCCAGCTCCAGCTAATTTCTCCTTTAGGTTTAGGAGCTGTGATCAAACAGAAGTACGGAAAGAGCTGTAGTACAGTCACAAAGCAAAGGATGGCCCATATTTCCTGAATATCTTCCCCAAAGAATAAGAAAGCATAATGTAAGTGTAAAGCATAGCCACATTTCCTACCCTTTCACACCTCCTCTGGACCCCCTCTGTTGGTGTGACCGGTACTCCCTGCTCCCGACCCCTGGTAATATGGTTAGTGCATAACTAACACCATTTCACAAGGCAAATGGCCGTTCTCTGTAACCGAGCAGGTCACGTATTAGTCCCCTTTCCCCTCATTATCAGGCCCTGAAGGTCCTGTGAACCAAGTAGACGAATCAAACAGATTTCTTCTTCCTCTCCCTGTCGGCCTCAAGGTTCCTGGGTGCCAGGCCAACTTCTTCCCTCCTTAATGGCCTTGAAGGTCCCAGGCACCTGGCCAACCAGGCAGTTGGTGATGACCCTGTCACAGAACAGGGAAGCATAACAGCACACAGAGCACTGTCTATAAAATCAAGCAGTTACAGGTCCTAAGTGGGAACTTGGACCAGAACTGCTGCTGGACAGTGAGACCCATGAATCCCCGGTGGCCAGGGATGCTTCCACTGTTGTCTGCTTCCTCTGAGTACTGAGTGGGTGACTTGTATTCTTTTATGTTTTTCAAGGCTAGATTAGGACTGTTATATCGATACGGCAAACCAAGTATTAAGATTCCACCCGATCTGCAGAGGGTCCAGGTGATTAGAAACCATAAGCTAAGCTGCGCTGTAAAATTCTGTGCTATGCTACTTATAAAATTGTGCTATGCTGATTCTGCTTGTAGAAATCCTGAGCTATTCTGAAAAGAAATTCTATGCTATGCTGATCATAAAATCCTGTTAAAAAAAATAAAGCTTTAATTGTAACTACAACTTGGTGCCATCATCATTCTGCCAAGGATCCCTAAAAGAACCTGTCTGCCCCCATAGTGTTGGGTGATAGTTGGGTAAGTTCAAACCATTTTATTATTCAGTATAAGGATACCACACCAAACAATGAAGATAAATATTATTATATGGATGGAACAGACAAACAGAGCTTAAGTGATTTTGTTCAAGGTCACAACATATCTATAGGATGGATCCTCTATCACTTTTAATTTTCTATATTTTTATGACTTTATAAATTATTTGCATACATTAGCATACTCTGGTCAGTATACTAAAACCTTCACTTCAATGTTCTATACTATCCATAAAACTATAGCCTGTTACCTGAATGATAGCAAAGTATTAGGGTTGATCCTATTAAAACCATAAACTAACATTCTTTGAGTCTAATTTCCTTCTGAAGAAAATGAAAATGAACTGCTCTACTGTACAGTTCCTGGTGCAGATTGTTGCGTCTCCAACGGACACTGGGACGTCATGCCACAGCATCTGCTGCTTGACTGTCTACACAAGTTCTTATTTTCAAAAAAAAAAAAAAAAAAGAAAAATCAAGAGAAAACACACACCTTGCCTTCAGAAATACAATCACTGAAGGTACACTGATTTGCATCAGCAAGTCCTCTGCCTCCCAACACACAAAGAACAGGGAAAGCAATGAATGCCATCTGCTTGCAAGGAAATGTAACCATTAGAGCAAATACCACTCTAAATGCAGTATTATCAAGAATTATCAAGCAAGACTTCTGTCAAATGCTGGTATGCTTGGAAAAGGAAGAAAACTACTGATGCAAGTATTACTGAGCTGAAAAGCCTCTTTAGTGTTAAATTAACTAAATGTAACAACATGCTTTGAATGCCTTGGATAGAATCAACTGCAAAAGATTCCACTTTCACATTGAAGTTTAAACAGGTGAGGATACAATTTTAGAAGCTCATTAGTCTGAAGGGGTATGATGATTGGCTGAAAAGATGAATGATTAAAAATAAAGTAAAAAGAAAGAGACATTTGGGCAGAAATATTTGATCTGAAATCTCACTGTTCAATTTCAGATAATGCTGCATCTCTATGATTATGGATCGTGGGAAGATTTTCAGGCTATTTTCTAATGCATTCTTCGAAATACAGGATAACATAAGAGATCACCTTTATCTCAAGAAATTAGAACAGCAGGTAACTTCTTTCTGAAACACAGGTAGGAGAGAGCTTATTTTTTATTAGAAGACCATTACTTCATGTAAATAATTTGCAATGTCATTTCCCACATATGCTACTGGAGACTCAAATACACAGCCTAGCCCCCTGGTCAACACTTAGGTCACAAAGGAAAACTTTTTGGATAATTCTCAGGTCAAGTCAATTAAACTAGGTGGCTACATGTCAAGGGTTAGGGCTGGACTGGACACTAGACAAATAACAGATGCTCTCTATTAACCCCTCTATTAACCACTCTGCCTTCCCCCTTTCAGAAAGGGAATAAGGGAGAGAGACTGATGGATTGGAAAAGAAAACTAAACCTGCTTTAATGAAAACAATAACAATAAAACAAAATATAGACAAAACCAATACTGAACCCAACACCCCACCCCCCCACCCCGATGGCAACCACGTCACCATCCCCACTGATGCTCTGGGCAGTGTCCCAGTTTGAGCCAAGACTTCCTTGTTTTGGAAATGTGCCCAATAGAGTATCGGGATTATTTCATACAAGTTCCATAAACCCGGCATCCCATTGGCTAAAAGTGCAGGTCAAAAGATTTCTTCCGACAGATGCTCCTTAAAACCTGCAGCCAGGAGGAGTCTCCTCCTCTTTGGACACCGGACAGCTTCGGAGAAAGAGCCGCAGCGAGAGGGCTGGCTACCGTCCAGGCCGAAAGCCTGCGGCCTGCCCCCCCACCCGGGGCCTAACTCAGAACTGGTTCTGTCTATCGGCGCCCAGCTCTGCTGTGAATTGTTGGGTGACTCAGTCAGCATCTCTCTCTCGTATCGGGTAAGAGAGGAGCTATTTTTCACTCGGCGAGAATCTACCGCTGGATTCGGACGCGGGGGAAGCTCACCCCCCTTCGCGTTCCAGCCGCGAGAGCTTCTTTCTTCGTATCTGAAGCCGCCGTTTCTGTAAGGAGTGTCCTTGAAATTTTCTTTTACAGACACTGAAAAAGGTCTCCCTGCGAACTCGTTAAAATACTTCTCTAAGCTGTTAAAAACTTTTAATCACTTGGCCCGCCGCCATTTTGGATAGACGCCATCTTCTGAGCTACCATCCTGGCGTGACGTCATCTCCTGGCCTGTGGCCAATCGGCCATAATTGTAGTTTTTCCCTTTTCCTCCCTTTGCAGTGTTTTAACTCTTACTGTATTGTTTTCTTGTTTTGCATTTAATATATAGTTGTGTGATAGGATAGTATTTTAGAATTTTTATTAAAAGTTTGTTTCAGTTTCCCATCCATATATTCCGAGATTTGAGTTTTGTTTCCCTTTCCCCTATATCAGTAAGGGATTTAAGGAGCGTTAGGGACCTTGAGTTCTACTCGGAAGCTCGACCCCTAACAGGCAGGCACTGGGGAAGGCCCAGGCTGGGCTCAGCAGCAGACGGGAACCGGATGCAGGAGCTGGATTCTGGAACTGGATTCAGGGATGCACGGATTGGGATCGAAGGCAGAATGGACAGAGTCCTCCTCAGACACCGGCCATCGAAGAGGAGAGCCCGACCCTTGTGACCCCTCAGCTTGATCCCGAAGATGACGTCTCTGGGATGGAACCCCTGGTTGGTCAGTGCAGGGTCACCCGGCCTGTCCGCTCCTCCCCGCAGCTGCGGCCTCTCCCTTCCTGCACCCCACCGTGGCACACAGGATGGAGCAGTGCCCTTGGGCTGCCCAGGAGCAAGTACAAGCCAGAGCCTTTCTGCACCCCAGTCCCTGGCAGTGACTGTGAACACCAAGCGCTGTCACTGCTCGAAGCAGCCGCTGTCTGCACAAACCTGCCGTTACCTTCAGCCAGTGCCGTCACGGAGCAGAGACTGAGCTGGAAAGTCCAATCTCTGAACAGAATGAGGTCTGTGCTGACTCAGACCAGGACACTACACAACTGATAAATTTAGGTTATTCAGTAACAACAGAGAATGTGTCTGACTGAAAGAAAAGGGGCACAGATTAACTTGGTAACTACCAGAAGCAAGCCCGAAGTAGCAAATGGACAGTGCACTTGCCAAACAGCACCTGCAATAGTGTAAATTCCACATTCTCCTACCACAGCCCCACTGCAAACCCAGCAGTTGGCATGCAATGTTTTATAATCGCATTTAAGCTTCCCCCTGAGATGTATCATAGCCAAATATTAAATTTTAAAAGAAGCCATTGAACTTTCTGACACGACTGATCATTAACAAAGATACTTTCCATGTTCTTCCATGTTCTTCTCCGGAGTTGGAAAGAGAGAGCAGCTTCTCTTCTTTAAATCTCATGTCCTATGCCAGTCCTACTAGAGAGGTGGCAGCAGTAGAAAAAGAGCTCAAACAAGGAAAACTCCTGTTCAGCTAACATCCTCCTCTCCCCTCCAACAGCATCAAGCTGCAATGGGACTAATATTTTTTTCTCTCTTTCACATCAAATCCTTTTGTTGAACACTTACTTACACCAGCAAACCTTCTGTCTTAATGCTTTATCTTTAATCATTCTGACATTTCTTGTTTATGTATCAAAACATATTGTATCGTTTCAAAGACAGCATACGCTATGTATTTTACAGGTATTTTCAACTTCTGCAGTTCACAGACTACCTTTTATAATCTTCTGCACGTCAAAGTTACTTGTAAATATTTAGTATATTAATGGAAAAAATAAGTCTTTAAAAAAAAATCAAACAGCTGTTTTATTTCATAGTAACTGTCAGACATCTCTCTCTCTGCTAAACACACCAAGACAATTATAAATTGCTCTTCATGCACACCTGTGGTGGCTTGACCTTGGCTGGCCACCAGGTGCCCACCAAGCCACTCTATCACTCCCTTCCTCAGCAGGACACAGGGGAGAAAACATGACGAGAAGGTCATAGGTCAAGATGAGGACAGGGAGATCACTCAGCAATTACGTCATGGGCAAAACAGACTCAACTTGGGGAAGATTAATTTAACTTATTGCCAGTTAATCACAGAGTAGGATAATGAGAAATAAGAACAAATCTAAAAACACCTCACCCCCACATGCCTTGGAGCCAGCTGGAACTGGTTCTGACACAGGGGCAGCTTCTGGCATCTTCTCACAGAAGCCACCCCTGCAGGCCCGCCCGCCTGCCCCCCCTCCCCCCCTTGCCACATAAACCCAATACATGTCAGTAACAGTGGTTGCAGATTTTTTTCTGCCATGCATCCCAATGTCACAGAATCACAGAATGGTTGAGGTTGGAAGGGACCTCTAGAGGTCACCTGGTCCAACCCCCCTGCTCAAGCAGGGCCACCTAGAGCCCAGGACCACATACAGACAGCTTTTGGCTATCTGCAAGGAGGGAGACTCCACAACCTCCCTGGGCAACCTGTGCCAGTGCTCAGTCACCTTCACAGTAAAAAAAGCGTTTCCCGATGTTCTGACAGAACCTCTTGTGTTTCAGTTTGTGCCCGTTGCCTCTGGTCCTGTCACTGGGCACCACTGACAAGAGCCTGGCTCTGTCTTCTCTGCACTCTCCCTTCAGGTATTCATATACATTGATGAGATCCCCCCTGAGCCTTCTCTTCTCCAGGCTGAACACTCCCAGCTCTCTCAGCCTCTCCTCATAGGAGAGATGCTCCAGTCCCTTCATAATTTCCTAGCATTACAAAGCATGTTTTCAGACATGTACACAATTCCTTACAACTGACACTTAAGTTTGTATCCAGGTCTCATCCCAAACATTTGGCATGATTTGCATGACTACACAGTGGATGCAACCATTTTTGCATCCATCATGAAAGGCCTTGAAGCCCATTGGCTTTCACAGGTTTTGCATCAGCTTCCAAACCCAGGCTATAGCCTTGTGACACTTAAATCATCTATTCCTGTTCCTGCTGTCATCTTAGTCAGGTCACTGGCACTCTGGGGCCTAAGAAATATTTTTTTATCCTTCTTCCCAGTGGTCAGAAACTGGTCTCATCTCTTTTGCCATCTCAGCTTGGCATCAGAAGATGTGCTTATGCACTGTGACCCACATTGGCCACACACAGCCCATAAATGAGAGCATAGTGCAGAGACACCTGCTTAGTGCCAGCCTGTTCCAACTCAACCTGATATATGTTCATAGCATAGCATTGTGCATAGTGCTAGTACAGATCTAAAAAGAGTAAAATAGAGTGACACTACTAAAGGTCTCTTCCAACCAGATGATTCTGTGTGATCATTTGAAACTGAATAGTTAGTCTGAAACTGCTATATCAGCACATGCAAGCATTCATCTTCAACTGAACATCAGGAGCTTTCAGAAGTGTTTAGCTCTTCCCCCCTCCCCCCCCCTTCACTAAAAATTATTACATTTATTAGTACTGCAATATGTTATATGGAAGTGTTATTCTGTAATACCACTGTGCTAAGCAGCGCACAACATAGAACAAAGCCCCTGACCCAAAAGCTCGCATCTTAAGTAATCTGAAATAGTTGTCCAGTTAATGTTGCAGCAATAGCTTCTGTTTTCAATTAACATACTTGGATTCAGTGGACCACTCGTGAAAACCCATAGGAATTTTACCAATGGATTTTATTTAATACAGAACAAGGCTTAAAAACAAATGATGGATATCACTGAGATAAACCCACTGTTTTATAGAGAATTATCTACAAGTAAATTCACGTTCTGTTTTCCAATTCAGGAATGGTTTTGATCGATCAACCTACGAGCTCTGTACTGGTACAACATCACTGTTATCCTAGTATAAACAAAGTTCAAAAAGGCATCTGGATTTCAGTGCAGAAATAAAATTGAACCTTTCTGGAAATACTAGTGTCAGAATACTGGAATTCCTGTATTTTGGGCCAAAATGAGAGAGCGCCTTGTCACTTGCAATGACTCTAGAAGGCAAAACATCTTTCCTTCTAACACTTTGTTACTTCTTGTATTGCATTTGCGTGTCAAGGCTTTTGGTAGTGGGGTGGGGAAAACCGCAGAGGTGGCTACTCTGAGAAGACACCAGAAGCTGCCCCCACATTGGATAGAACCAGTTCCAGCCAGCTCCAAGACGGGACCCGCTGCTGGCCAAAGCTGAGCCCATCAGCAATGCTGTTGGTGCCTCTCTGATAACATATTTAAGAATGGGTAAAAAGTGCTGCACAGCAGCTGGGAGAGAGGAGCAAGAATATGCGAGAGAAACAACTCTGCAGACACCAAGGTCAGTGAAGGAGGGGGAGGAGGTGCTCCAGGTGCCGGAGCAGAGATTCCCCTGCAGACCGTGAAGACAACCATAGTGGAGCAGGCTGTCCCCCTGCAGCCCATGAAGGACCCCACACTGGAGCAGAGACCCCATGCCAGAGCAGGCTCCTGGCAGGAACTGCGGGCTGTGGAGAGGAGCCCACGCTGGAGCAGGTTTGCTGGCAGGACCTGTGACCCTGTGGGGGACCCACGCTGGAGCAGCCTGTTCCTGAAGGACTGCATCCCGTGGAAAGGACCCACGCTGGAGCAGTTCGTGAAGGACTGTATCCCGTGGGAGGGACCCCAAGCTGGAGCAGAAGAGCAGCATGAGGAGGAAGGAGTGGCAGAGACAAAGCATCAGGAACTGACTGTATCCCCCAATTCCCCAAGCCCCCTGTGCCGCTTGGTGGGGGAGGAGGTAGAAGAGTCAGGGTTGAAGCTGAGCCTGGGAAGAAGGGGGTAGGGGGAAGGTGTTTTTAGTTTTGTCTTTGTTTCTCGCTGTCCTACTGTATTTTTAACTGGCAATAAATTACATTAATCTTTCCCAAGTCAAGTCTGTTTTGCCCATGACAGTAATTGCTGAGTGATCCCCCTGTCCTTACGTTGACTCACAAGCTTTTTCATCGTATTTTCTCCCTCCTGTCCTGCTGAGGAGGGGGAGTGAGAGAGCGGCTGGGTAGGCACCCGGCAGACAGCCAAGGTCAAATCCACCCCTAGAATGTTCCTTCTGTCCCAGGTAGGGGAAATATTTTGAAACTATAATACGTCACTGTTAACATTTTCAGATCATGATTAGTCTTGTCATAACATAATTAAACATTGACACTAAGCATCTACTGTAACAAACTGCATTCCACAAGTCTGACAATATTAACAATAAAAGCAGCAATGTCAAGATAATATCTACATTCGGTTTATAAGATAAGCTTTTTATTCTCCATAACAAATTGAGAAGTAATACAATGGATAACTTCCAAAAGTCATGGCTTGGCTTCGCGGACGAAGATTTGGGAAGGGCTTTAAATGTGAGTACACCCTTCAAGCCTGCGCGGTGGATTTTTTAGGTGAGGCGCAGCGTGCGCGAGACTGGCCCCACCCTTTACACCTGAGGTTCATCTGCCAGGGCCTAGCGAGCTTGGACGGTGACAGCGAAGTCCTCAGGTCGTAGGTTTGGTTAGAGTATCCTTCTCTTAGATGGATGGCCTTACAGGGCTAAACGAGCTCCATCTGCCCGGGTTTGGAGTTAGAGTTGTCCTTCTCCTAGGATGGTTGCCCGAAGGCTACCTGACTATAACAGTTTGCATTTTAACTGCTGATTTATATCAGCTAGCTGTCACAAATAACTCCCCTAAACAGTTTCCAAAGTGCGCAAACAGGGAAAGGAAGAGGAAAACCAACATGTCTGTTTCTTGCGTTCTCTATCTTTCACTAGCCTTTCTCTCTAGCTTTTTCTCTATCTTGCCTTTTCATTCACTCTCAGTCTCGCACTCACGTTCTCGCTTTTTTTTCTCCTTCTCTTGCTCTCTCCCTCTATTTCGCCGCCTCTTCCTCTCTAGCTTTTGCTCTTGTTCTCACATGGTTTCTTGCTTCTGCTCCAATGCTCTCTCTTTTCTTCTCTTGCTCTCTCAGATGCTTCCTTTTTGTCCCTCACTTTCTCTCTCTCTCTCTCAGTATTTATCTGTCTCCCACTTTTTCTCCCTTCAACTCACTTTCTCTCTTGCGTGCTTTCTCTCTCCCTCTCACATTCTTGCTGTTGCTGTCTCTCTTGGTTTGTCTGTCTGCTCGCCCTCCCCTTCTCACTATTTCTCCCTCCCTTTCTCTTTCTCTCTTCCTATCTCGCTCTCCCTCTCTTTTCCTTCTCTCTAACTCTCTCTCTCTTTCTCTGTCCCTCTATTTATCTTCCTTTTAGTAGCTCTCTTTTATGTTCTTCTTTTCTCTCTCTCTTTTTCACTCTCTCTACCTCTCTCCCCCCTTCTCCTCATTTCTCCTTTTCTCTCCCTCTTTTGTCTCTTTCTTCCTTCTTCTCTCTCTTTCTTTCTCTGTATCTTTCTAACTTTTCCTTTCTCCTTTGTCTCTCTGTTGCTCTCTTGCTTGCTTGCTCGCTTTTTTTATCTCTCTCCATCTCTTTCTCACCCCCTATTTATCTCTTTTCCCCTCTATTTTTATATCTTGATCTCTCTCCCTCTCTCCCCCACATTCCTCTTTGCCTCTGTCATGGGTTAACCCCAGTAGGCAGCTAAAGCCCCACACAGCCACTCTCCCGCTCCCCCCCCCAGTGGGAGGTGGGGAGAGAATCAGAAGGGTAAAAGTGAGAAAAAGCATGGTTTAAGATAAAGACAGTTTAATAGGGAAAGCAAAAGCTGTGTGCACAAGCAAAGCAAAATAAGGAATTAACTCACTACTTCCCATCTTACTTTTTCAGGAAAGCAGGGCTTCATCACGTGTAACAGTTACTTGGGAAGACAAATGCCACATCTCCAAACTTCCCCCTTTTCTCCTCCTTTCCCCCAGCTCTTATTGCTGAGCATGACATCATATGGTCTGGACTACCTCTTTGGTCAGGTGGGGTCAGCTGTCCCAGCTGTGTCCCCTCTCAACTTCTTGTGCACCCCCAGCCCACTCGCTGGTGGGGTGGGCAGAGTGAGAAACAGAAAAGGTCTTGACGCTGTGCAAGCGCTGTTCAGCAATAGCTAAAACATCATTGTGCTATCAACACTATTTTGGTCACAAATCCAAAACATAGCACCATACGAGCTACCATGAGGAAAATTGACTCTGTCTCAGTCAAAACCAGTACATCACCCTTTCTTGATCTTGCCAGCTCCCCAACAACATCTTTTCATTTTTTGTTTTTTTTAAAAACAGGACAATAAAAGTCTAATTGAAAAAATTATATTTTCCATTGGAATTTTCCATAGCTATTTTATCTACATTACTCTCAATAAATTTAACTCGCAAGCACAATACATGAAAGCTGTTATCAACACAGAATATCCACAACTGTAACTGTTGTTAAAAGACATTTTATGGTATCCCACTGTGTTTTAGCAAAGTTAAATGAAAGCATTGAAATCGACTTGCAATACTACAATAAGTGTTGTGGCACGAGCTTCTCGACATAAATTCTTCAGGTTAAAAGGCAAAGCATTCCTGACAATCTGTGACAGAGTGAAATCCAACCAGCACTTAACAAATCAAAGATCAGTAAGCAACATTCCATTAAATATTTTTTGAATACAAAACCAAAGAAGCAAACCAAGACAGACAGACAGAACCAACCAGAACAACCTTACCTTTCACAAGCTCGGACAGTCCATGCAGCAATTATCCATCATCATCATCATCATGGCTTGGCTTCGCGGACGAAGATTTGGGAAGGGCTTTGCCCACGCTTATTGCAAGCGCGCTGATGGCTGAAAAGGCCAATGCGGGATAGGCAAGACCGGTTGCAAAGAGCACACCGGAGGGTCTCCTTGGGTGGTATAGTCGAGGCACGGTTCTTTCTGCGCTGTCTTTTCTCCTCGAGCCTGATTCTACGCGTGCTCTCAAAGGAGACAGCAGCGTTATGTATGGTGGGTCTCCAAATCTCCCGATTGGAGGCCAGGGTGGACCACTGATGGTGGTCAATATGGCCTAGGCTGAGGTGTTGTTTCAGGGAGTCCTTATATCTCCTCTTTGGAGCTCTTCTCTTGCGGCAGCCGGTGGCAAGTTCACCATAGAACACGATCTTAGGGAGGCGGTGATCCGCCCTCCTGGAGACGTGCCCTGCCCAACGCAGCTGCGTTTTCAGCAGCATGGCCTCAATACTGGTGACGTCTGCCTGTTCAAGGACAGCAACGTTAGTCACGTAGTCAGTCCAGTGGATGTTTAGGATTGTGCGGAGGCAGCGCTGATGGAAGCGTTCGAGGAGTCGCAGATGGTGGCGGTAGATGACCCATGATTCAGACCCGTACAGAAGAGTAGGCAGTACCACGGCTCTGTAGACACTGATCTTTGTACTTTCCTTCAGGTGTTTATTGCACCAGACTCTTTTATGGAGTTTTCCGAAAGCTCTGTTTGCCTTTGCTATTCTGTTGTCTATCTCTTTGTCGATCGTGGCATCTGAGGAGATGATGCTACCCAGATAGCTGAACTGCTGGACTGGCTGAAGCTCTGACTCGCCAATGGTGATGCGGGGATGATGGTAATCATCTTGTGAGATACTAAAAACCAACAGTACAGTTCCTGGACATATTGTCATTAAAGTCTTCATAACAAAACGGGTATTGAAGTTTATCTTATTTAATGCTCCAATGCTTCTAGATGAATCATCAGTGAAAAGTTTGCTATGCAAAAGCATAACTCTGGCAATAAGATACAGCCTTAGGAACATTGGTATAGATAAAATAATATCCACATCAGCTGTTGTTGTGGATGGAGCATAAGAAAAGGCAAGTTGGGCCGTCCATGTGAATGTATAGTTCCCAGGTATGGGATGTATAGCACATACAAGTATTTCCAAGCAGATAAAGAAGATACGCTTGTAAGTCATGGCTATTCTCCAGTCATCTGCTCCATTGTCCACCATGAATAACTGAAATGATAAAATATAAGGTTAACTTTAGTATGCCATTAACAAACCTTGTTATAATTCCATTTTAAAATTCCATTGTTTTCAGAGTTGCCAATGACCACTAAAACCAAAATAAATATGCCATTTCAGCAAATTACATTACTAAGTCACTACTTAGTGAACGTCATTTTGGTTAAGCCAAAAAGAATGGTTTTGTGCACTATTTTTGAAATTGTATATGAAACTGATTTTCCACATATTATTTACTAAGATTTTTCGTATTTTCGTTTAATTGTAATTTTTGATAAAACAAAACTCTATGCCAATTTAAACCTCATCCCTTCAAAATCAATTGCTTATTCAAAGTTCATAGAATTAAGAAGACTTTAAGAAAGGTTTGAAATCTAAATTACAAATTGAAAATACTTTCTTCAGTACAACGTTAAGACTTCTTTAGAGCACATCAGTGCTTCAGACCAGAGAGATTATAGCTTCACTAGAACTATTCAAGCTTTCTTCAAACTTCAGGTACCAATATAGACCAACGCAGGCTGCAAAACCACCCAAGAAACTAGATAAAAGACTCTAAAAGATAACTCATAGTGAAAAAACAGTTTGACTGTACCTCAACTACTAGCAATACCTGAACTAGCTGTTTTAAAGCTAGGTTGACCATGTCTAAATGAATGGTAGTCACACCTTCAAAAAAATGAAAATGAAAAGCAGAGGCTTGCAAACACCAGAGCAGACTAGGCAGTCAGCTGAAAATTAAATGCACAAGTATGCAGGTCCTTGCAGAATCAAAGTCTTCAGTTTATCACTCGGGAACAAAAGTAATAAACCACTTCACACTGTTTAGTAAATGTTGTTCCTGAAGATTTACTAACTAAATACTTAATTGAACAATATTTGTCACTAGTAGAGAGTAGGGATATGCAAGGTAACTTTTCAGAAAAGCAACAGGAGAAGACCTTCACACCACTTCTAGTCTGAATCCAGACAAGGCTGTTCAGTAAATATGTAATCGGAAATAAAAAGCTTTTGCAGGATTTTTAAAATTAGATTATTCAAAAAACTTAGAAGTAATTTAAGGGATGAGAAGGTGAAATACACAAAGAACGTCCTTCTGAACATAAGAGAAGCATTTCCAGCATGCTACACACCATATATAGGGCCAGACAAGCAATTCCTCATCTGCATTGCTTTTTGCCCCTTTCCATCCTTCAAAAGTTTAGAAATGCAAGCCTGAACTCTCTGTATATGTCCTTTAGAGATCCAAAAAACACATTCTACATCTTCCTCCCAACACATTCAGTTTGTCTTTCAGAAAATTGCTCCAGTTCTTTAAGAAAGTGATAACAATGAGTTGACTTTATTGTAGTTGGAGTGACACTAAAAGAAAGGAAAAAGTTAACCACAGTAAGAAACAAACAAACAAACCCAACCCAAATTATTTTATTTTTGGACCTGTTCTTTGCTCCTTCGTGTTCCTTCTCTTTATCTTAGGTATAGTTCTTACCTCCACGGTAATACTATTAAAGCCAAAGAAACGTAGTGTTGAATTAAGCTAAAGAAACACACTCAGTGAATTCAAGGTATGCAACATGAGCACATACATACACTTTCTTTTGCCTGTGGTCTTTCTGAAGACTTTGTATGCTAGATGTAAAAATGAAATTCATACTGGTAGGAAGGCAAATCTATCCATTGATTTATTACCAAAAGACAGTTGGTTTGCACTTTGTTTGATATTTGAGGGCCAAACTTTCAAAATACAATGAGGCTCAAGTGCATTTGATTCTTGTGATTAACCTGTAAATGCTGTCAGTCAGATCACACAAATGGTACAACAGCTATAAACAGGTCCAGGTATTTAGAGCACCCAGAATACAGATGAATAGTAACCAGTTTAACTGAATATGAGATAGATTATATCAAATCCCTCAAATGTTGTGTGGTTTTCTGAAGAAAAGAATAAATGAATGACACAGCTGACCAGTTTGCAGATACATATCAAATACATGTTAAATCAACAGTGTTTTAAAATTGATTTTAAAGTTGCAGAATATTCTGGAAAAGCAATGGTCTTCTGTCCTCCCTTTTTACCTAGCGTCTTCACAGATTCCAATATTAATACTATATGCAGAAAGGCAATTCAAGAAAAATGATACCTCAAGTCCTGATTCAATTCAAAAGATGAGAGTGGAAGAATGATGAGTTAAACTTAGACATCAAAATTCGATCTTACAATTTTCATAAAAGAAAATCATATTCAAGCACTTTTTAAGGAACTTTAGGATATCATTATGAAACATATACTTAAGAACATATTCGGTTGTCAGCAGAAGAAAACCTAATATGCTACAAAGAAAGAAGATTCTCAGTAGTGCTAAGTGGAATGGGTTATGTTTGCAGGCACAGAAAATCCTTATCAACTTTCCTTGACTCCAGCTAAACCAATTGCTTCTAAGAAAAATAATATTTGAAAGTGATAATGTCTTCAGCTGTCACATAATGAGATTTAGGAGGTGAAACACAGAGGGTAGAAAGCACCAGAAGCCACAGAGGACCACAGATCCAGTACAAATATTCCTATTTTAAAAAAGAGTAACCTTTCAAAATCATATTTATGAGGTAAATTTCAATAAAAATCCGTGTCTCTAAATTCAGTCCATGAAATACAGGAATATCAAACATTCTGGAACAAAGTTAGGCTGTCAATTGGGATGTACTGAAAATAGATAGAAATTAGTACAGGATTTCATGTACATCTTATCTTATAGCTTGCAATTATGCAACCTACTAAATGCAATTGTTAATTTTCAATTTGGAAAATACAGTGGTATTTGGAAGGAAGGAAGGAAGGCAGGCAGGAAGGTAGGAAGGCAGGCAGGCAGGCAGGCAGGCAGGAAGGGCTGAACAGCACAATTTAAAGGGGGGGGGATGTGCATATTTATAGATATACCCTCTCAGCTGCTTTCAGTCAATTCTGTTATAAGAACCATGCATTCATTTTAAGAAACTACTCCCCATTCAAATGGGGAATGATGCTAGTAATAAAAAGGGAACAAGGTCTTCCTATAAACTTGAGTCCTGTGGCCTATGCAGAAGGCCAAACTCCAGTCAAGGTCAAAGATGTTATGCCTCCTCATAGCTTTCAAATTTCTTATTAATTATTAGTCTAACATCGAAATCTAATTTAAGTTCTTCATCAATGTTCTGTAAAGCTTCTTCAAATACAGAACTACCATCTATCTTTACTAAGCCTGCACTCTATAAGACAAATTAAAACAAGTTATTTTCATGTGGAATTGTATAATGCATTTACAACATGTGGTATGTAAAAATAAGACATGAATCTTAAACTGTAAATAAACTTGATGTTTCTAACACCACACGGTATAAATATAAAAATAGATAGCTCATCATAGATATTAATGGGTGTTTGTGTATTTACATAACAATTTGTGTTAAATTCATATAACACCAGATTAGAAAAGAGAAAGAGAAACAAATTCAGAGTAGACAGATTGCACACAATGACAACTTAGATCAGAGACTCCCTGAAACTACTTAAAAGAAAAGTAGAGAAATTAATTTTGTAAATCATGAGTATATCAAAACAAATTCCTAGCAGGCTATCTGAGGATGTTGGTGAATGCAAAGTAGAAGGAAATTGGCCAGTTTCTTTACAATCTCAGTAGAAAAACAAATGTGAAAACAGTATCACTGCTCTGCTGTAAGGAATAAAAAGGAAGCAATAAACAATGATAAAGTAGCATCAGCTGTACTCCTTGAGGCATTCCTTGCAGAAGGAGAATCAACTGTACTCACAAAGGCATTGTGGCAATTGTTTGATTTAAAAATCCAAATTTTAAAGGGTTAAGTACTGGAGTCGCTTTACCCTTATAAAAGAACTGATGGAACTGTGACACAGACTATCAAAATATAGCCTCCGTGGCTGCTGTTCTACCAAATCCTTGACCAAGCATTTTTCTATAGCTTCTAGTCCCCAAAATATCACGTTGTGGGAAAACAACGGATAATGGGGAGGTGTGGGAAACACTGTTCCCCAGATTTTAGCTCACACCTTGACACGAAGGGCAGCCATGAAGCGGCCATGAAGCAGTTTGCTGATTCCAAGAATGGAATGCGGTTACCATGGATAAGGCCTACTGCAGCCAAGCGCAACGTACCGTACCTCTGAACGAGGACAGGAGTAATGCGAAGGCAATACGGTCTGTCCCTGTTCTTGGAGGTAACGATGGGCTGCTGCAATTAACTGTATAACCGCTATCAAGAAAGATGGATCGCAACTGCCGTGCCAGCAAAGATGGCGAAATCGTGTCCTCTAGGTGAACTTTGCTCATTAGAATGCCATTATAATACCAAAACACACCTCCATCCCAAAGGCTACCCGCCTCCAAGGTGCGACCACTCCCCACTGGGCATGCGCCCGATATGTTATCACCTGGACCTTTCAAGGTGAAGCGAGAGATGTTTAATCCAATCAGAATAAAAAGAATATATGACTAGAGTCACTCAAGCTCCACCTAAAAGTATAGAAACAATATAAAAAGTGGCGAATGAAAGGGGGAATTGGGGAAGAGGAGACCACCAGCGAAACTTTGGGATCGGTCGACGGGCTGAGCCTATCTTCTCCCTCCCCCCATAGGGACGCCTGTTGGGTAAGAGCTCTGTGTTACACGCGCTTAAATACTAACATCAGGCTAGCTATTAATAATCACTGGTGTTTACGTTTGCTTGTATGTTTAGGTTTGTGTGTGTGTTTAGGTTATCACTTTAACTCCCTCTTCGCAGTCAATACGCTATCCCCGGTATCATTCGAACCTGCATTTTGTCACGAATCTACACAATAAATTGTTATTGTTGGTTTAATACTGAAGGGATTTGTCTCGGTGTCGCTGCTCGCGAGGGTCCCTGAATAGGTTAGGCGAATATCCTCCGATCCTGTGGGCTACCAAGGGGGACTTTGGTTTCAGTGACGCTGCCAGCGTGAGCCTGGCAGGCTGGCCAAGTTGTAAAGAACCCGAGGAGGTTCCCCTTCTCCCTAACGGGGGTGTGGTAGGCAGGTTGGATGTTAGGATCTCGTCTTTCTTGGGAAGCTAGTGGGCTGGTCAAATTGTAAAGGGTTTGAGAAACCCCCCTTCTAGGCCAGGAATTTTAATAATCAGCTCTATCTATCTTCCTGGCCTCTTTTCGTGACACACGTATGCAACTAAAACCAGCATTATAGTCCTCGGAGAGGAAGAAGGTATTAAGTACAAATGATTGAAAATCATATGGTGGTTGGAGGTAGACATCTCAAGCCTTTCCCTAACTAGAGGATGAAAACCACCTTCTTCCATCATCGGAAGGCATATAATCAAATGTTCTATAAATTATCCAAAGGCCTGTCCTTGATCTTGGAGAGCCTTGTAGGCATTCCTGTGGATTCTACACTCTGAATACAGTGCCACAGAGCAGAGAAGTTAGTAAGTTTGTGTCTTACATAAAAGCCATGAGGCATCAAACACCTTCTGCATGCAAAGCACAGAAGGCAAAGAATAATGTTTTTCACAAAACTACATGAAAGCCTTGTTATCCTATATTTTCCAGAATGCTTCCCACATCCAGAGTTAAGACCAAATTTTCTAGTAGGTCATTAGAAATTGATCCACAAGATCTTGTGGATATAGCTATCTACACAAATGAAACATTCTTAGTTTGTTCAAATGGGGAAATTAGACTATTCTATCATTCATACACGTATATGCACATACACACACCCCCCTAATTATAAAAATGCCAATTTAAAAGAATGGTTGTAAAAGTCTCATACTTAGTTTCATCATAAATTTTTTTTTTTTTTGCATAGTATATTTATTTACATTTGGTATCCATGCAAAATGAGTTTTTTGTGGTTATTGCTATCTTGCTATACACATTGTGCATGTAAAGAAAATTTCATGTTAACGTGTGCTGGTGGCTAAGTAGACTCAAAATGCTTCCCTCAAAGACAGCATTAAATCTGACCATCTCGGGAAGAGATGTGTAACTGAGACTCAGACTACTTATGGTCTTTGTGTGCCATATTTTCCAATGTGCAGCATCAAAACCTGCACATTAAAATACACCCGAATAATATACATCATAGTTACTATGACAGGGCACACGCAGAGAGGAACATAGCCACGACCATTTCAATAAACATATATGTGTTACTCAACGCACTTATCAGGTTTGTCCATGTCTTTTTTTAACCTCTGTCCCTCAGATCATTATAAAAACACTAGCCCAAATACTCTATGAGATAACAAAGAAAGTACATGATCGCATAAACTAACATAAGGTTAAATTCTGCCTCCTCATATTTTCCTTCTGTTCTAAATCAGATACTGACAGTATTCTTTTTTGCTTTCTCTCTCCCCAAAGATATTCTGAGGCATTGCTCAATATTTTTAAATGCTACAGGCCAGACTTTCAGCTCTAGCCTTTGTCTCAAAGAACTGTGAAATGGCTTAATCCCTGACAGCCTGTGGTGCCAAGGAACCATTACAACACTCAGCAATTGCTGGGACATATGGAATTTCTTTTCATGCAGTTCTCCCTGTATGTATGTGCTTCAGGGACCCAAAGAGGGTGAGATGCTCCTAAAACTGCCATTCTTTCTTCCCAATAACCTTCTACGCAGGTGATAGTGTCAAGAAGTGAAATCCAAGGACTCCAAGGAAGAAAGAAAAAAAAAAAAAAAAGGATGTTCCTAGATATCGAGATTTCTTCCCCAGTGCTATAGAGTAGAAGAAACTCCCAAGAAAAGCATTATTAAAAAGATATTTCATGAGGCAACCTCCTACTCTTAGTCTGGACTCTTGATGGAACAATCACACTTGAGCTTCCTTGGATTTTTAAACAACGGTGAGATATTTACTTATATGAATTTTTATGAACCTTTGAACCAAATCAGAGGTCCAGAAATAGAAGCCCACCACTCAGGGTTACCATATTCATTTGAGATACTCAGTAGGCCCACCAGTAAGTGACTGAATTAAAGTTACTGAATAAGGATTTATTTCAAAGTCAGGGTCCACTAAAGGTATTTCTTCATTTAAATAATATTCTTCATTTAACACTTATTCTATTATATAATATATTCAGACCCCACTCCTTCCAGCAGGGTAAAACACAATGAGAATAAGCTCTTTAAGTTACAACATTTAGAAAACTTCCATCCAGCACCAACAGTTCCTGAAAGCTCCTGTGACTGGAGTTGACAGTCAAAAATGTTCTCCAAGCTGAATCTGGAGCTAAATAAAATGAGCTAATTTATTCATTCTGCCAAAGGAGTACACCTGTGACTCTAGACTTAAGAATGTATTTTTAAGGAAAGATAAACCTGGTATCCTGATAAACTTCTAACAGCCTCACTAAAAAACGCTCAGAACAAGGGTGCATTTGAATGGACAATGCTAGGTATTGTCATGGCCAACCATTAAGTGGCTTGGCCATTAGATACAACCTCCTCCTATGTCCTAAGGGAAGCTGTTGGAAACAAGCATCTTCTAATTTCAATTCAATTTCAGTTTCAAAAGGCCTCAGATCCTTTCAGTCACTGTCCATTAGATGCTTGACCCATGTTAAAGGATTTTCTATCCTGCCTTCTGTGTCTTATGCATTACAGTGCTGCTTTTCGGAGACAGTGGGCACCTGTAACTTTTCCTGGGTTCTGCAGATATAATCTGTTCAAAAATGTACTGAATGGAACTAAAGCTAAATATTTATCAATAAACACTCCTAAAGTGATAATTTAACAGATATTATGTCTCTAGATTTCTTATAATCAGCATGCTTTTCTGTTGTATGGAATGTGCATTAAGCTTCACTGGTACAAGGAAATTTTCAAGCCTACACATGAAGCTACTGTATCCTGGACCAAAACTGGCACATGATGAGATTTGTTGTCTCCCGATCCAAGGCCTATTAAAATAAACAGAAAATTTTCAGTAATTTTCAACAGGTTTTAGATCAGAATAAAATTATCACTCAAAGTTTATTTATTGATTTTCTGTGCTCTTAATCTTCATTTGTTTTTGCAGCAGCAGTCTTAGCTGATGATTCAGTGTACTTAAGCAAAGGCAAGCTAGACTTTTGTTTCTTTTGGCATGGAGTCAACAGAAGCAGAAAGACAATGAGATAAACACGTACCACCACAGTGAAGGCAAAAGGATTACATAGATATAAACAATTTTGCCCGCAGAATACCCATTAGTGCATGTGATGGGAAAACCATAAGGGAGTTTAACTTCATGTTTCTTTGGGAATGCAGGATTTTTTCTGAAGAACTTTCCAATAAGATAATTAAAGCCCCATACGCAGTGTTTATTAGAATCATGCATTATGGAATTTGTTTGCACAATAAATAAGTCAAGAAATGTATTTATTAACATCCACTTATGTTTCCTAGTACTGCCTGTTCCATTTCTTCAAGTTTTCAGGAGACAGGGAAAACGAGAAGAGACTCTTGAGTCTTCAGCAAAACATTTGGGCTCACGTGTGATAACTTTCCATAGTGTTAATAAAGACTGAAAATGTTTCATTCCAAATCCATCAGTATCTCACAATTTTCCCACCACTTCAGAACAATCTAGGGACTGAGGGTGCTTTCTCCCTGAAGACCTGGAAAGTGATGGACTAAATTCTAAAAATTAACTCTGCTGTGACAACAATGGCTTAACCTTAACTTTGAAATTTGCATGATTTCCATAGGAGTTCTACTTGAGCATGAACTGACAGTCCAATTTATAAGTATTTAGAAATCTCAATTTGCATACAAAAAAAAAAGATTTCTATTAATTTCTGCCAAATATCAACAATTTTATTTTTTCTGTATGAGTGAGAGCATCTGTATCAAGGGAAGAGGGAGAAGAGGTTCAGATTCAGTCCAGAAGAACACAGGTTACCATTATTCAAGAAAGGCAATAGAAGGGCAATGTTTATTTACAGAAGGGATACCCTAAATAGTCCAGCACCAAAGCAAAAGTATTCCAGTGGGCATAGTACCCCTACCCTGTGACAGCCATCTTTCAAGAAATACCAGGCTGTGACAGAATACCCAAGAAAGGGGATTAAAGACATCTTATTAGCAACCTTAGAGGATTTTGGTTTTAAACGTTTGTTTTGAGTAATATAAGGAAGTGCCAGTAAAACTTCAGGAACTGTACATTTTAAAAGCATTTCTATCTCCAGCAGTACAAGAGAGAGACAGAGAGGTCTACTTTCTCAGTAAAATTAAAAAAAATCAAAATAAATAAAAATGCAGCTTTACCATGTGAACTGTTATCAAAAAAGTTTTCCTG
Source organism: Bucorvus abyssinicus (assembly GCA_009769605.1). NCBI lineage: Eukaryota > Metazoa > Chordata > Aves > Bucerotiformes > Bucorvidae > Bucorvus > Bucorvus abyssinicus. The sequence goes on along the minus strand of CM020064.1, from coordinate 14,843,932 downwards.
ACATGGTTTAACCCCAGCCGGCAGCTAAGCACCACACAGCCGCTTGCTCACTCCTTCCCCCTCCTAGTGGGATGGGGAGGAGAATTGACAAAAAAGAAAAATTTGTGGGTCAAGACAAGAAAAGTTTAATAACTAAAATAAAATATAATAACAATAGTAATAAAATAGGATAATAATAATTGTAATAAAAAGTAATATAACAAAAAGAGAGAGAACTAAAACCCAAGAAAAGACAAGTGATGCCCAGTGCAATTGCTCACCACCCTCTGACCGATGCCAGAGCAGCGATCTGCCCCTCCCCCCTCGTCCAACTCCCCCCGTTTATATACTGAGCATGATGTTCTATGGTAGGGGATATCCCTTTGGCTAGTTCGGGTCAGCTGTCCTGGCCATGCTCCCCCCCAGCTTCTTGTGCACCTGCACACCAGCAAAACATGGGAAATTGGTAAGTCCTTGATTAACTAGCAACAGCCAAAACCATCAGCGTATTATCAGCATTCGTCTCATACTGAATCCAAAACACAGCACTATTCTAGTGCTAAGAAGCCAGCTACTAAAAAGAAAACAAAAATTAGCTCTATCCCAGTTGAAACCATAGCACCTCCACCTTGATTATTAATCTAACAGCAAATTGCATTAGGGAAATGTGGAATGGAACAATAAGTTGTCTAGAAACAACAATTTTAATCATGTTGTATGCTGCTATTTTAATTATGTAAAATATCATGAAGTAACGAACTGTTTATGCATGAAGTAGGCAATTTATACATTGCCAATTATTATGATAATTGGATGATACTATCTTCTTAGCTCTTCCCTCCTCCACCTCTTCAAAAGTGTATTTCTCAGCTGGAACAGTAGTCAGAGAAGTATCTGTTCTAGGCTGGGATAACAATGAGTTACATTTTTCCTACCGGTCTTCCAAACTGAATGAACAACCACACAAGCTTAGAGAGCGAGTAATGAATATTTCATAATCTCCCAAAGAGTGATATTTTTAACAACATTACAAGCATGACAACAATGAACCAAAAGGAGAATACACAGATTTGGGGTTGTCACCATACTTGGCTCCAACGTTATTACTGTTGTTCATCTGGCTTTTTTCCTGGGACAGGGCAGGAGGTGAAGGAAGCATTGCTTGTGTTTTTATCCTCTTTTCTTGAAATGATAATGTAGGCTTAGAACTATCATTTAAACCTACCTGGTTTAATTTGATTGTTATTATAGCCTTAACATTAAGTCCCATTTAATAAATATAATAGCTCCTGAATAACAGGATAACAAATACACTAATTAATAATACTACATAATAACACTAATAACTAATAATAACACTATTTGTGCTTATTATTATACTAATAACAACATTAATAGCTAATGATACAGAATAACTAATATACTGCAATCACTGAAAACCTATTTGAAGAAAGCATTTTAACATTTCCAATATTTCACAAAACTGCACGGCAGCCAAACAGTTATTTTTGTCTAAATACCGCAGCTATGCCATTCTGGAGACTTTGGTCTGTCAAATGCAGAGTTGTTTCATAGAATATAAAAAATAATCTGGTTTGCTAATGGGTTTAGAATGCAAGGCTAAAAGTACGTCCAAAGTTATGCATGTGCCGTCAGGCAGCCGAACTCACCTGGCTGTGCTGCGGGAGGGAAGCTGGGGAAGCTGTCAGCCGCCCTCTCCGCAGCACAGGTTGCTCTGAGCCAGGCCCAGCCCAACCAAGGACGCCCCGGATAATGCGCAACGTGCGGAGCTGTCTGCGGTGCTGAAAAGGAGGCGGAGGACGGACCCACACCCCTTATATACTGAAGGTGCTGCCGTTCCTCTATTGCTTATAAACTAAAAAAAAAAAAAAAAAAAAAATTTTAAAAATCCAATTTATCTGACATCCATATAATCCCTAAAAGTCTTCTTAAATGTCTCTTACAACTCCCTTAAAATAGAATGTTCAGCAGGTCTGGGACAAGCAAACTCACAGTTTGGTTAAACTGATGAGCTGTTTTCAAAGCAGAACACATAGGCAAGGACATCTAAATGGACAGACTACAGTCACCTGCTATGTTGTTAGGCACTACCATAGAGTTGCTTGCCACATGGCTTTTCAGCCTTCCTACCAAGAAATCAAGGGCACAGACTACTGGGGGGAAAAAAAAAAAAGAAAAAGAAAGGAAAGAAAGGAAAGAAAGGAAAGAAAGGAAAGAAAGAAAGAAAGAAAGAAAGAAAAAGAAGCAGCTGATTTTGGTTAGCAGACATTTTATGTCACCAGGTGCTCCTAAGTATAAAATCTGTAAGCACTACTAATTGCTAAACATTCATCTTATTTCCCAACATCTTTTAGTTCATGTTTTGCAGGAAAATCTACTTTTCTTTCAGGTAGGTTTGCCTCTATCAGACTATGAATCATACCACACTGCAAGCAAAATACATTGCTGTTCTGTTCTGTACAACAAAAATTATTGTCTTGATGAATACCTGCAAATTTACACTATACTTACTGATAAAGTACCTTTCAGAGAAGAATAAGAAAGGAATGATCAAATTTGAACAAGATCAGCAAACAGATGGTGCTCTAGGACACAATCAACCATCTATGGGCATGATTCTACAGACCTTATTCAAGAAATATTCCACTGCACATAGCAGGATATTTGCCTGAATTAAAGGCAAGTATCCCTTCAGAAAACAGTCAGTTTTAAAGATTATTTAAAAATCATTACATTATCGGGCTTACACAGTATTTTCTTACACTTGGAGTAGGTTCTGTACATTTCTAAGCTAAAGCATTTTAAAGGTACTTCTTGTTTTCAGATTTAAGGTGTAACATAAATTTAGCACCATAGATGAGTGTAACTATGTCTCTGTGTCTTTCATCTTATTTTTTAAAAAGTCAAGTGTGCATATATAAACATACTGTGCCTAAATTAAAAATCTATCAGATATCTAAGGGTGGTACAATGGCCTTTTTTTCCAATAGTGTCCTTGAAAACAAAACTTCCCTTTCATTTTCAAGATGAATGACAGAGCCCCTTGGAGCTGCAGCCTACTCCAGGCTCTGACATGAGTACTGTAGACTACAGTGTCTCTCAGACAAAAACATAGAGTATCACTGTTTTACAAACAGGTATGCTTGCATTCTATACTGTCAGGCAGTGTTGAAAACTATATTAACCTTGTTTAAGTCACGTGATTGCACAACTCCTTCCATGTAGTCTCATACATGAAGAAATTCTTTAAAATGATCAATTAAAAAAAATCAGGAATACAACCAAAGTTTTTTTAAAGATTGATTTTTCTGATCCATAACAAATCTCTGAAAGAATGAAAAATGTCTATCTAATTAGCTGGGGGAAAAAAATGCTAACGTTGGAGTAACTACCTACTGTAAGCTTATGCATGCAGAAACCTATGACTATTTGGTTATCTCGTGTATTGATTTCTATTTAAAGTTTCTTGAAAATACATAGAATAATTCAAATACTTACAGAGCTTGGGTTTTTTCAGCTTTGTTCTTAGTGCCTCAAGCACCACTTATAGCAGGGTATGCTGGAGAACAAGGCTCCCACATTGCAGCAGCTACATTTATTTATTTTTACACAAATAAAAAAACCTCTTCATCAGTATTCCAATAGTTTATAGTGATACTCTGTCACCAGACACTTGTTTATTGAGTACAATAATGTTAAACAGCTGCCCATCTTTGATAGTAACGCAAAGAAACTGGATTCTGAGCCAGAAACAGTGTTTTTCATATGTAAGGACTGCAGGGCAGGATCCCATTTGGCAAAGAGTCTCGAGTAACACAATACTTCTCTAACAAGTACTCTAAGTAGAAGACTATGGTGCCCTTTCATATTAGATCTACAGCATAGAAGGGTACTATACAAATCATAATTTTTCTTTTTTTGTTAATTGGTACTGCTGAAAAACATGTTCTTGCCCTTGAAAACTGTCATTTCTGCCTGTAGCCCAAGGTATCTCTAATTAGACATAGCAAACACCACAAATAAGGTATTTTTCACTTCAAAACTTTGAAAACTCTCTTTTATATGTTTCAATTTAACTGAAATGTCAAATTGTAATTTCTTGTTAAAAAAGAAAAAAAAAGACAACTGAAATTAGAACTAAGTACCTGGGACAGGACGTGTGACAGTATTTTTAGACTTACTCTATAGCTTTGATCATTAAATTCCCCCTACCTGTCTTGACAGTTTTCCTCTGTCACATTTCCTAGTGGCTGTGATTTCTATGGCATTAAATAAAACAAATCCAACGTAAGGTTTCCCCCTCTTTTTAAATATTCTTCTAGTGTATGCTAGTATCTGAAACAGCACAGTGAAGATTACATAACTAGAAGTTACTGATGCTTCTTTCCTAATAATTAGCCCTGCAGAAAAAAATGCACAGCATGACATTTAGTCACTGGGAAATAAAAGACTGTTGCCCTACATCTGCTACAGAAAACAGCAGGTATGTAATAGAAGCAGCGTGCTATAACCTCAGAACTAAGTGATCCTACTAGCATAATCACAGGTAACAGTCCCTAACAGGCAATGCTTCCTAGCATGAATGTGTCCATGTAGCCTATCTTATTTCTCTCCAGGGATGAAATACATTCACTGACTTCAGGAAGCACTAAGTGATTATTTTTGTTTTCTGAATCAGCAGGAAGTGCAAAGTACTTACCACAATAAAGCCTTTAGAAAAACTGACTCTGCAACCACAGATATGTAAACAGTCAGCAATTCATAAAGTGAAACATTACCTGAATTTCCCTTGCATGGTATATAATAATGAGCCCAAGCAGGATAATCGTGGAGAGGCTAATAAGGCATTTTAGAGCGAAGGAATGCAGAGACTCCTGCAACAGAAAGACACCACTGTCCATCAGAGACCCACACGCACGGGACCATTCCCGCCCCGCCGGGCTCCCCAGCCCCACTGCGAGCAGTGGAGCCCGGACTGGGAGGGGAGGGAGGGTCGCCTCGCCTTGCGGGGGCTGGGGGGTACCTCACGGTGGAGCTGGGGGAGGGGGACACTTCGCCTCATGGTTGCGGAACCGTGGGGGGAGCATCTCATCTCAGGGCGGAGGACCAGAGGGCCTCCCATGGTGGTGCCGGGGGGGGGGGGGGGGGGGGTCAGGGCACCTCTCCTCAGGGCGAGGGACGTCTCACGACAGGGCCGGGTGAGGGCTGAACCCTTCTGCCGCAATGGGCTCTAAGAGAAACGAAGTGATGCTGGGGCCGGGTGGCAGCCGCCTTTCTGCGAGGACGGCATCGCGAGGCGGCTAGACCACACGGATTTGAATGGCTGACAGGAAAGTGCAGCTGGCTGCGGAGCCGCCTTCCCGCGAGCTGGCCTCACCCGCGGGCCGAGCCAAGCACGAAGCCCGCAGCAGGGACACGGGACGGGACAGGGGGAGGCGTGGGTCAGGCTGCGTCGACAGCACCGAGAGCGAGAGGAAGGCTGTCCGATGGCGTGGCAGGTACCTTTGTATAGGCGCCCCAGGACAACTCCGTCTCGATCGCCATGACTACGATGCCGAACATGCCGAAGATGAGCGTGTAGTCGCTGAGGTGCTTGCGCTTCTCGAAGAGCGCCCGGCGGTGCCCCAGCTTGTAGCCGATGTTCTGGTTCTTCTTCTTGCTGGACTTGCCCCCGCCGTTGTTCGTGCCGTCGGAGCCGTAGAGCGCCAGGTTGTTGGAGTTGTTGTGCTCGGGCATGGAGACCACGATCTCTGGGGCAGCGGCTATGGGGCTGTCGAGCAGCGGCTGGAGCGGCTGAGACTCGGAGTCAAGCTCGTGCAGGTTCCTGCAGGATGAGCTCAGGTTGCTGAGTGGCCGCATGATACCACCGTTGTACCTGCAGCTGCTCATGGCTATTTCGGCAAAGGGATTGCTCTCCCGACGCTGCTGGTAGTGGTGATGGTGGGTACTGCCGCTGCTGACACTGCTGCTGGGACTGGCTGCTTGCTGCTGCTGCAGGCTATGACACTGGTGGTACTGGGGGTACTGGTGGGGCTGCCTGAACGAGCCGGCATGGCTGGAGGGGGTGAGCTCGCTGACGTTCAACTGGCTGCCCTGTCGGGAGGAGGTGGAGATGGAGAGCGGAGAGGAGTGAGTCCTGAAGGCATCCGAGAGGGGCGAAGAAGTGAGGAGCAGCGAGGGCAGGTTATCTCCTGCTGCTGTTGCAGTGGCCCCATAGTAGGTGCAGTTGTTGCACTGGAGGCACGGACTCTGCTGCTGCTGCTGCTGCTGCTGCTGCTGCTGCTGCTGCTGATGATGATGATGATGATGATGATGATGATGATGATCGGAGCAGAAGCCCGGCTGGAACTGCAATGGTGTTTCCATGTCAGAGGCGTTAAAGCCACAGGAGGACCAGGTGGTGGTGTACCCTGCACAATGCGTTATGGTCGGCAGAGGAGAGTCCTGCTACCGCCACGAAGGGCCTATTCCGACTTCCGTAGAATCCAGCCGCTGCGTCCGATTGGTCGGGAGGACCAAAACAAGGAGCATCTCATCGGGGGAGACCGGCTGCGGCATGAGGCGGAGGAGAGACCCCCATCCGCCCCGCCCCCTCCAGCGCGGGGATCCTGTTTCTCACCACTCCCGCAGGTAAGGGTTACCCTCGCCCCCCGCTCCTCTGCCGGCGTGCCCCACGCCACAGAAACCCAGGGGGTCCCGAGGTGGGCGAGGAGAGCGCTCGCTGAGCTCGCTTCCGGGATAGCCCTCTGTCGCCGGTCGGCTGAGGCAAGCCGAGCACGGGGACGAGTCCTTTCCTATCCCCGAACCCCTCTCCTCCGGGAGAGAAAAGGGTTCAAAAGCAGAGATACGAAAAGGAAAAGAAAGATTTTGTGAGACCTCTGAACGTTTGGAAAACTGAAACAAACTTTATTAAAACTAGAACAATATATATATATATATAACATGCAGGGAAAAACCAATGCAAAATCTGAGAGTCTGTGCAGGATGGAAAGGTGAGGGTTAAACGCGAGAAAAGAGAGAAAGGGGGACGGTACCACGTGCAGTCCAGAAAATGGCACCGGCCACATGTGCGCTTTCGTGGAGCGAACAAAGGAAACCGCGGCTGTTATGAACGCCGGGCTCCCATATGCAAAAAACGCTGTTCCTACCGGCTCGTGGAAGCAGAGAAGCAAGAATGCGCTAGCAGGCAGAGACGATACGGTGTTACGGCAGGAGAAAAGCAGCCTCCGGGCGAGCAGTCTGTCCCAGGCGGCGTGGCGGGGGCTGCCCCAGCGCACAGCTCCACTCCGGCAGCCTGTAAGGTCCCCGGAGCCGAGCCGCAGTGTTTGGAGAAGCCTCTTTCCCGGAGCGAGGCTGAGGTCCTGCAGTGCCTCTCGCAGAGCGGAACCGGGAATGTCCGGAGAGCCGAGAAGCCGCGAATAAGCCGAGAAGCCGTCCGGAAAGCAGCCCAGGAAGTCCCGAATAGCCCAAGCCGCCCGAGCCCGCAGCTTCTTAAAGGGACAGTACCCTCGCGAGAAACTTTCTCATCCAATGAGATTGCTGCGATCGTAGCATGGAAGGGAATAATTCAATTGGTCAGTTTACAACAAAAGCCTTCAAGCAGGTTTTTTCCTTCAACCTGCCACACCCTCTGCGAGGAAAGGGCTGCCGCGCACATCTGCGCCGTCTCCAGAACGTGGGCACTGCGCTGCGCTCCGGAGCTGTCCAGCGACGCCCCGCCGCTTTCCGGAGACGTGCAAAACAGCAGCGCCCTCGCTCCGAGGCCCTCGCCGTGGCCCAGGGGAGGAGGCGGCTCTCGGGGACGGGCGCGGCCGACGTCCAGCACAGAGAGGAGCTGGGCCGGGCTGCGGCCTCAGGCCGTGCCCACAGACCCTCAGAGAGGTCACAGATCTCTCCTCTCCTGAAACTTGGGAGAGCCCGGGGCCTGGGACAAGGCCCAGAGCCCAAGGGCCCACTGCCTTCCAGGGCCCCGGGGTGGCAGCGAGAGTTAATGACTTGGGGGCCATCCTTTGGCATTTGGTTACACATAGTAATTTCTGATACTTTTCAGACCTATAATAAAGGGGGAGATTTCTTTTGGTTACTCTTTTTCTGAACTAAAAAAGGAAGAAACTAGTCACTGGAAGTCTCATAGGGTTTTAGGTCACCACCTAAGGATGCGATACAAGGTGATTTATAGGCTAGGGGCTTATTCTAATGGGTTACTGGAAGCTTTAACAGTGAAACAGGATCATTTTCATTATGTAATTGAGTTTTTGTCTGGATCCATTTTCCTGAAACTCTGTTCCACAGCAATCTTTAAGTTTGTCACCTGCTACCATTTTGCCTCTTCACCTTCCTGCCTCTCCCAAATTCTCACTGAATAATTCTTTATGGCAACTCCCTTAGACAGTGCAATGTCTGAACCAGATAAAGTCTTTTTTTCTGCATTTCTTTAAGGAAAGATTCTTTAAGGAAAGAGTTGTGAAAAAAGTAAGTGTTTTATCTTATACCTATGTCTAGAGCACAAGCCCTATGAGGAGCGGCTGAGGGACCTGGGGTTGTTTAGCCTGGAGAAGAGGAGGCTGAGGGGAGACCTTATCGCTCTCTACAACTGCCTGAAAGGAGGCTGTAGAGGTGGGGGTTGGTCTCTTCTCCCAAGTAACAAGCCATAGGATGAGAGGAAACGGCCTCAAGTTGCACCAGGGGAGGTTTAGGCTGAATATCAGGAAAAATTTCTTTGCAGAAAGGGTGGTGAAGCCTTGGAACAGGCTGCCCAGGGAGGTGGTGGAGTCCCCGTCCCTGGAGGGATTTAAAAGACATGTGGATGTGGTGCTGAGGGACATGGTTTAGTGGTGACCTGGCAGTGCAGGGGGAACGGTCGGACTTGATGATCTTAAAGGTCTCTTCCAACCTAAACAATTCTGTGATTCTTGTTAACTATCTGAGATTGTAAGAGAAGTTGGTTTTGGTTTTTTTTCTCAGTCAGGAGGCACTGTCTATGCAGATTGAAAACTCAGCTGCAATATTGCACTTTAATAGCATGGAAGGTCACCTTACAACTTTAACTTCTCTTAGATATTAAAGAAAAAAAATCACTAAGCCTTTAGGATAAAAGCCTACAACTGTATAATTTCTAGAACTTGCACAGCATTTAGCTGTTTCCTTTGAAACTCTGCATACTTGAATGGCTTGCATTTTAAGTTATTTGGACAAGATACTGTGAATAGCTAAGTTTTTTAATACACTCTGCTATAAAATTTCATTTCCTTAATTTTTAACCAAAGCGTACTTTTAAAAGCAAGTGCATATTGCACGTATGTAGTAACCATCATGGTTCTAAAATATCAGTAGATTATTCTGAGTGACCAAAATATTAAAATCTCTGAGTATGTTTATACAGCATAGATTATTTTTGAAAAAGCACCCAGAAATACAAGTGTATATGACATACAGCATAACGGTTTTAAAATTATATTAAAGTGTATTTGGATGCTGTCTGTTAGGTTATGTTGATGTCAAGGGGAGTTAAAAATTTACCAAAAATTAGGCAACCATGACGGTTCTGTTTTGAGACCATGGTAACGGGAATGGACGGTCCCTAAGAACAGAATGTTGTAGTATCCATTGTGTGGTCAAGCTATCATTCAAAACAGATTTGAACAGGAACTGTAGCTGGACATGAAGTTAACCAAAAACTTGGTGGCAGCTGATAGGATGAAGGTATAACCTCTAGTTACCTCAGCAAATTATAAAACTAAGAAACAACCTCCAGGAGGAGACTTTACATGTAAATGTAGGACCACCTTAGTATAATGAGCGGGATAGGAGTCAAGACACACGCAAATGAACCGATGTAATATAATCCTAGATAACCAGTCAGGTATTTTTCAGCATGATTTTTCCTTAGTTACCTTTTTGTATATAAGACCTTCTGTGATTCCTGAGGGTGTGCTAGCTCTGCAAATTATCGCCTAGCACCCTTTTCTGCACAGAACTGGAGTAAAGCAAATATCTCGACTCTGTGTGTTGATTGGTGTCTGGAAGAACCCTTATTAGGGACAAGAATGTGATAAATGCTCATCTGCACACTCAGAGAGGAGCTCAGAGAGGCCCTGGCAAGAGGGGGGAGCCCAAATAATACCCTGCCGGGCTACTCCCAGGCCCATCACAGGGGCCATCACAGTCAATCAAAGGCCTATCTGCACAAGTCCAGAGGAGCACAGGGGCACAAAATACCAGATGGGAACCCAAATCAAGGACTCCGGTGGAATGTACACCTTCTCCCAGCCCCTCCCAGGGCTGTCCCAGCAGAGCCATCAGACCCATTGTCCAGGCATGAAACCCATCGAGATGAGTCATCTGGAGCAGCTCTTCAGATCACCTTTCTGACTAAGGGAGGTTGCTGCCTAGGGGTGGGATTTTTTATGAAATGCGATGAGATTGCGCAGGACTTACTATGGGATGTTTAGGGGAGGAACCAAAGGCAGGACAAGGGACTGGTTTAGGTGATTTGGGGAGGAACAAGTGTGGACAAATAGAGGGGTAAGGGGATAAAAAGGGCCAGTTGCATGTAAATAGTTTGCTACTCAGTACGCTTGTCTGGCTATGCCCTGCACCTGATCAGCACAGTCTGTCCTATCTTCTTATTAAATCCCTTTCTAACTCTTTCCTGTCTGAGGGCTCTCTATTCTGAGTATATGGGGGTGTACGAGGATGTGAGTGCAGCAACTGGAGTCAGACCATGAGTTGGAGGGCCCGTGTTATCTGTGGTGCCAGTGACTGGAGCAAGTGCAGGTGTGTGAGTGAGTGTGATCACTCGTGAAGATCGAGCCAGACTAGCTGGGGAGTAGGTGAAGTGGACTGGGAGCAAGTGGGTGAGTGAGTCTCTGAGGTCCAGGTCTGGGTGTTAAAGCGCCTGTGTATCAATCTAAGGGTGAGAGCATTGGGAGGGGTCAGCTATTGGGACCTGGGAAGCCCCAGCCAGCTCTGTGTGTGTGTGTACGCACGCATGAGCATGCACAGTGGTCTGTACCAGCAACTGGAGCGGGGCTGTGGCCTCAGGGGCTCATATATCCAGGTGCCAGAAGTTGAGGAGTCTGGGATCCAGGGGCCAGCTATGAGTAGAATGAGGCTATGAGTGTTGTCTCTGTTCACGTGAGTGCTCTGAGTGTCTATCAGTGATCTGTGTGGCTGGCCACGTATGTATGTGGTGCATATGTGTGCTCTGTGCGTGTCCCTGCCGGGAATGCATTTTCAGCCTTGCTACTGTTTGGACCTAGGGACATGGAGCGGCAGCAGCCTCACCTCTCTCAGACTGTTGTGCCCAGCATGATATATTTTCCTCTAACACTCTCTGTTGCAGTCCGTTCTCTTGAGCACCCAAGACCAAAAAAGGAAGCTTTTAGTTTTAAGAATGAACACACTGTTTATCAGAGCTTCATTTCTTCCAATGTTTGTTTGAAAAAACATGGTATCATAATTGTTTCTCAGTGGTCCTATTTTGCCTGTGTTTTCAAGCACATCTGAATCGCATGGATCTTATAAAATGAAGATCTTAGGGAACCTATGTTCTTTTCACTGTGTAGATAAAAGTCCTGCACAAACGTACTGTCGGAATATATGTTTTGTGAAGTAATTAAAGATTTAGATATGCTTAGTTTTCATCCTTCCTTCTCTGTTCATGCCATGTCTTTAATATTTGCTTAAAGATACTTTTAAGTGTCCTCTTTCACAGAAGATAAATTTCTCAGGATCTAGTTTACCCTTGAAAGATTCTTAAGAAATTTGTAAATCTGCATGTTTCATTTAGAAGTCAACAATTTCATCTACTCTGATCATGCAAGATTATTGATCTTTTAAAAATCTTGGTAAACTAAAATATGTGATTGCTATGTTCTGTATGGGGAAATAATTGCATTTGTTTCATATATATATCAGTCACCAATCTCAATTTTAATATATCTACTGCTGATAGCCTATTTATTTGTAGAACTTGGCAAGGACACTGCTGTTACTGTCATTTGGATATTTCATCTACTTGCTTGATAGTTTCGTTATGCCAATAAACAAATGAATATTCCCATGTTTGCCACAAGAAGTCAGACTAATCATACAGCATGTTCTAAAACTAATCAGAGGTTTTATTTAAGATCCATTGTACAATTGGGATATCTTATCACAGTTTCAAGGTCTAAAATAGGAATTGGTAATGTCACCGAAATCGGGATCAAACTTCTTCACACCAATGCAGTCTGAAGAAGCAGCGTTCTTTATTGCGACGCGTCGGATGCACGGAGGATCGTTCCTCTAATCGTGCATACCGGTCCGCAAACCTGAGCAGGTTATATTCAGTGACTTCATACCTGGTCATCAACAATTCCCGCAATATTGATACGTAATCATTCGTTTTCCCAGAAATCATTATAATATTCCCCACTCACTTGCGCATGCTCAGTCTCTTGTGTCGAGGGTCCTCCGGTGGTCTTAGGTGGTTGTGAAACACCCCTTCCTCGAATCCGGCTAGATGAACTCTCCTTTGAAGTCTCCATCTATGGTCAAGAGAACAGGCCATCACGTTCCTAGGTCTCCTTTGGCTCCAAAGTGCTGGCTTGAGGCCTATTTCACCTGAGCTTCAGTGATGGTCTTTGTTCTCTAATGGTCCTGAGACAGGCACGGTTGGATTGTTAACAATGCCAAGAATAAATGCGTGAGACAGGTACTCACAGCCAGTTCTCAGCTACAGAGTAGGTTTCCAAAACCCAGCCTACGTGACTACAGGTTACTTATTACAAATATAACAAACTACAATTTCAAAAAAAACCAAACCCCACAACCCATATATATGTATATATTGTTTGATTATTTCAGTTGTTATTTGATTATTCCATTCCCTGGCAACATTTCCCCCCTTTGAGACTTACTGAAACTAATTCCAATAAGTCTCACCAATTTCTATAATCAATTTACATCAGGTTTTTCCTCATAATTCCTGTCCATGTGTCTTTTATGGAAGTGGAATAATTTCGACATAAACATCCCAATCGTAAGGCTCTGGCTATCGGCCCTATCCTTTGGAGTTCAGATGCTCTCGTTGAACAATTATAAATCCTGGTACAATTCCAATTATCGGCACCAGGGGAATCTTTTCTATTCTCTGTTAAATTTGAGGGCAAATTAATTTTTGTCAATTTTCTGTTCGATTGTTCTCCTGTCCAATCAGTGCTCCAAGGAGCTGGCTGCATATAATGCCATTCTCCTTTTTCCAGACCAGTGGGAACTGCATTCCCCAGGGAAAATGATCACATGGTTCAGCTTCCTTTACTATACCTGGCAGTTGTATTTCCTCTGTGTGTGATTCCTGGGGGTGGGCGTTTAGTATTTAAAGGGTTGTTTTTCAAACAAATTTCACATTTCTCTACTACTGATTTTACCAGTTTTGTCATTCTAACACTAATAACCCGTCCCTTTAAATCACTAATCACCGCCTCCAGTCTCCAATGAGTTTCTTCATGTTTTCCTCAATTAGTTTAAGCATTAACCGTGGTGTAACAATAACCTGGTTTTCGGGAGTGATCATCCATCCTTTCCCGTTTTCTTTGGTTTTTACTGACTTAGCTAATTCTAAATCAGCTCTGCTGTAATTTGGGGCCTGGTCAGCAAACTGTATTTCTTTCCCTGGTATTAATGCCATGATGCCTTTTCCTGCTATCTCCTTTGCCGTCTGGTCGGCCAATCTATTTCCAGTGTTCACTGGGGAATTCCCAAACTGGTGGGCTTTGCAATGCATTAGAGCAACTTCTTTGGGTTTCTGCACAGCTTGGAGTAACTGTAAAATTTCTTCTCAGTATTTAATAGATGTTCCCTGTGCCGTTAACATTCCTCTTTCTTTCCAAATTGCTCCGTGAGCATGCACTACTCCGAAAGCATATTTTGAATCAGTCCAGATGTTTACCTTTGTGTTTTCTGCCCATCTTAAAGCTTCCGTGAGGGCTATCAGTTCTGCTTTTTGTGCTGAGGTAATTTCTTCTCCTTCTGTTATAGAATTTAAAAGATGGCAGGATTTATCGTTGCAGTTCTCTTCAATTCAATGTCATCCTGTTCCAGCAGGACAATCTGATATTTGAGCATCCTGCTTGGGGATAACCAGTGCCCTCCTTTTTGTTCCAAACCAGAGAGCACCATGTGTGGCACATACACTGTCATTGGCTGTCCCATTGTCAATTTGCGGGCCTCTTGAATCAGGAGGACAGTTGCTGCCACAGCTCCCAAACAACCTGACCATCCTTGGCTGACATTGTCCAATTGTTTGGAGAAATAACCAACCGGTCTTCTCCAATTTCCCAGTCTCTGTGAAAGAACCCCGAGGGCTAAATGCTGTCTTTCCTGCACAAACAGTTCAAAGGGTTTGGTTGGATCAGGTAGCCCTAGGGCAGGAGCAGACATTAGGGCTATATTATATTCCTCCATATCACAAAGAAATTAGCATGGACGGCTCAGAACTGCTAAGACATTAAGACAAGCACCTGTTTTGGTTTGGGTTGTGGTTTTTCTCTACCTTTTCGTTAGACACTGGGTGGAACTACTCTTACTGATTGCCATAGGTCCCTGCTGCTGCTTTGCCAAAGAGGCTGGTTTTACATATATACATGTGTGTGTGTGTACGTGTTTGTATAAAGTGAGAAAGAGAATCACTGCAGATCTCATTTGACAATTATTATTATTGGAATTATTCTTATTCTTATTGGAAAACAGGTTGGTGTTTTGGTTTTTTTTTTCCTAAACCCACTAATTGCAAGAACAAGATAAATACTTAAGCAAACCTATACCAATAGCAGGACAGGAAGCTCAACAGACAGGAAAAAATTAGATTTCTGAGGGAAAAAGAAACACTATAAAATATCTGAAGTGACAGCTAATGGGTAGTAGTTTTAAAAGCTCACATAACAACACCCAATGAAGATATGATACCTACAGGCTACAATAAAAGGTATTAGAAAGCTGTTTTGGCTCTTATCCTATTACCCCTATTCATGCCAGGCTCCCGTTAAAGTCACTGAGAATTCTGTGCTCATAAAAATGTCCAAAGATAGTTAGAAATAGGAAATGAAAGAAATGGGGGGGGGGGGGGGGGGGGGGGGGAGGGGAAGCAAGGAAATTCCATTCTATAATAGTATTTTGGACTCAAAGCATATTCTGCACAAGATCTAGGAGTTTTTAGAAAGTACTAAAGGAAACAGTCTTGTCCAAGCAAGTGTACATCTATATATATGCTGAGTATATAGATGGAAAGATGACATTCAGTGAAAGCAGAGTCACAGTAAGAAAAATACATTTCTAAAATAAATAGATTAAAAGGAAAATATTGCCTGTGAGAAAAAAAAAAAAAAAGCAACAATGAAACAACATTAAAAAGAGGGTAGTATTTAGCATTTTGAATTATTTTAAAAAGGTGCAATTTGATTTTTGGTAAGAGCAAAGATGGTTAAGACCTTGCAGCAGTAGCTTGTCTGGGTGTTCAAATATGAATTTCCAAATGATGGTGTATGAAATCCTTTCCACAGTGTTGTACCTGTCAAAATCCTCACTTCCTTCAGGAAGTCCAGGATTTCACTTGGCTCGTTTCCTTCTGGGCTCATCTCTGGGCATTCGACTAGAAATTAAAAAGGGGAATAATTTCAGTTTTTCTTCCTGCTTTCCCACTTGAGAATGGACTCTCATGTTCTGGGTGGTACCCATGGCAAGTTGCTCATCAGTAGTCAGTCTAAAATCTCCTAAACTGATGTTGTCCGGAGATCAAGGGTGAGGCCAGACTTTCCCTTGTGGGAAAGAGAGAATGAAAACCTTCAGTTACTCTTCCATTGCTCCTGAGTGAATAGAACAAAGCAAGGTGAAGTTATGGAAGTTTACAAACAAAAAACTTTCTGTAATTGAAATGCTATGGTGTCTGTCATAGTATAGTAGAAGAAAGCAAGTGAAAAGCTCAGATAAAGCTGTCGTGAATCCAAAATGGGATAAGTCATTATCTGTGCTGAAGAATAGCCTCTATACTTCATTTAATAAGAATAAAAGAAATCGTGGGCTTTTCTTTCTAATTAAAGACATGTTCATGGTACAGTGGATAAATGACTCAAACATCAAGGAAGGTGATCTTGAAAATACGGAGGGAGTTAGATAAGAGGAAAAGTAAGTGACATAGTGGCATTCAGTCAGATATCTGGTGACTCATCCAAATCCCACTAAAATCAGCGGTTTCTGTAGGTTTTTATATTTACCTTTTTAGAGGGTGAAATATTTTTAACCTAGGTAAAATGACTTTATGGATTATAGAAGCCAGCCCTCCGCTGTAGATGGCACTATGTTTCATAAAATGTAGGTAGTAGCTGCCTCTTGAAATCAGTTCAACCTCTTGTGATCACTATTCCTATTGAGGAGCTTCTCTAGAAAATTATTCCCATAGTATTGAAGAAAGCAATCCGCCCCCTCCCTGCACCTATTTTCTAGCTGGGAAAGCTATTTTTATTAAATACAAAAGCAACCAACGTGTCTGGATATGAAGTAACTTGAATCCTCCATGTTCGTAATTAATCCAAACTAAAATCTGAAGCTGAAACCTTCACAGGCTCAAAAGTTCAATTTGGATGCAAGTTGATCACCTCTGTTATTCAAATGTAGAACTGACATTTAGTGGTAATTTGGTTTAGAATAACTAGATGTTTGTTTAACCTGTTGTTACACTTTGCATAGACTAATGAGTTATTTGAAGTGTCAAATATACACAGTACCTATCCAAAAAGTCTCCGGGTTTTTTTTCTTTTTTTTTTTTTTTTAATTTTGTTTCTTTTTATGTGTAATGTGGCCAACACGTAGGACATCAGGGACTTTCCGGGCTACTTGCATAAACTGCTGATAAGGTTTGAAATAACATTTTGTAATTAGTAGCTCTAACAACTAGCATCTTCTCTGGATAAGACACAGAAGGGAACCCTCTAACATGCTAACCGGTGGGTTACACACTTCTTTTGGCCAAAGAAACCTCGATGTGTATACACGATGTGTGCCATAGCTCTTTCAGTTTAGGATTAAAATTAATCTTTTCCAGTTGTTTCATCAGGAATTGAACTGGAGGGTTGTACTAGGTCTGGCTGGGACGGAGTTAATTTTCTTCATAGCAGTCGGTATGGTGCTGTGCTTTGCATTTGTGGCTAAAAGCAGTGTTGGTAACTGTGACGAAAAGTGACTGCAAGGTTCAAGCAAACCATGCATTTGAACTTCACTTACAGGTTTATTACGCCACTGTTGCAGGTTTTCACGGATACGATGGAAGAATGTACTATTAGTACTCAAAAAGAACCAAGAATACACTATAATGACCCAAAATGCACTAAAGATTACACGTACGCTAGTTAATCACTCACGTTCACAAACTTACAACATGCTAAATGCTCGCTCACCCCTCCAGGTAAGGGTTCCGAATCCCAGCAGAGCGACCTTGGCCGGTCCTGGCCAAGGGGGAAGGGTCCCCATACACTCCCAGTTTTCCTACCCCAAACTCATAGTTTTTATCCCCTGTTGTACCTGACGTTTGGCAGGGCTGTGCCTGAGCAGATTATGCTATCTGGAATGTTTATCTTTGGTGGCGTGATGGCCCTTGTCCTCCCGTGAGCAAGATTTAGCCTGTACTTGTGCTTTTGCCAATTTGGTGATGTCTAAAACTGAACAGTGGTTGAGTGGGGCTCAGGACATTTTATTTGTTAAGGGATTTCAAGGCTTCGCTTTGTTTCCGTTCTTAGTACGATGCAGCGTTCAGACAACTCTGGGCTAAGCTGTTTCAGCAGCTCCCCCAAAGTCATCTCTGTGCAGATAAGGCAACGCGTGAGACGAAGCTGAGTCGAATTAACGACCCCCTGCATTTCGCCTTTGTTCTCAGAAACCTGTTCAGCCAGTTAGTCCCAAACAGTAACACACCACTGTTTTGGCTATTGCTGAACAGTGCTTTCACACAATGTCTGTGGGGTCAGTTGGCGATCTATCATCAGCAGAATATCGAGACATAATCGCTTTGGTGAGCAAGAAGCCGTGGGATCCGTGAGCAGCTGCAGAAGACACCGGAGAAAGAAAAACCGTCAGTTAAAAATAGCTGCTAAGGACTGTAAATACTGGTAACAGGCAAGTGCTGGGAAAACAGGGAGTACGGCTGAACTGATAAGATCATGGGAAGTTACTGCTTGAGTGGAAAATCACTGCTTGAGAGACAGAGGGTATATAAGGCTTGCTGTGTCGCTAAATAAAGGTCTGCTTTATTGCTTTCATAAAGTGTGCAGTCCATCTAGTCCTCCGACAAATGTCAAGTCTTTCACTCTCTTCCCCCCCCCCGCGAACACCAAGGTCAGAGAAGAAGGAGAGGGAGGAGGTGCTCCAGGCGCTGGAGCAGAGACTCCCCTGCAGCCCGTGGAAGAGACCATGGTGGAACATGTATTCCCTGCAGCCTGTGGAGGACCCCACGCCAGAGCAGGTGGATATTCCCTGAAGGAAACTGCAGCCTATGGACAGACCATGCTGGAGCAGGCTCTCATGACAGGAACTGTGGCCTGTGGAGAGGGGCCCACACAGGAGCAAGTTCTCCTGGCAGGAACTGTGGCCTGTGGAGGACCCATGCTGGAGCAGGCTTATACTGAAGGACTGCAGCCCATGGAGAGGACCCACACTGGAGCAGGGGAAAGTGTGATGAGGAAGGCATGGCAGGGAGGAACTGTTACAGATTATATTAGTAAGCTGTTCAGTGAACAGAAAGTTTTCTGAAAGGTTAGGATGTTATCACTGTCGTAACATCCACCAACATGCAGCAGAGACTGAAGAAGAGGTTGGGGTATTTTGTCTTCCTAGGTGTCTGCTGTTCAGAGGCTGGCTGTGCATTGGTCTGCTTGTGGGAGGTGGTGAGTGATTGTTTTTGCATGGCTTGTTTTGTTTTTTCTTTCTTTTTCCTTCACTTATTCGACTGTCTTTATCTCAACCCACAAGTTTTCTTGCTTTTGCTCTTCCTATTCTCTCCCCCATCCTGCTGTAGGGGTGAGGGAAGCGAGCAAGCAGCTGTGGAGGTGCTTAGCTGCCAGCCAGGGTCAACCTACCCCACATTCACCCCGGCAACTTGTGTCATTTATTTATATGCTCTAATTGGAATCCCACTGCTTCTGGACCTGTGCTGATTTCTAAGACTTGACAATACCATTCCACAATAGTGGAGGAAGGAGAAGAAATACCAAACAATTTTTCCACACAGATAGCACAATTATTACACATTAGAAGGAGGCATGCTTTACAATTTCTACTTTTGATTTCTTACTCTTCCGCTAATCTGCACATTCCTCTGCTCCTCCAGTGCATCACCAATGAAAATGCAGATTTGCTCTAGATCAAAACCATCATGCATTATAAGGGACATTTAGGACAAGCAAAAGATCACAAATGGGAAAATGGATTCCTACCACAAATATGGGTGGTTTTCTTAACCAGAGGATATCAAATTAGGTTTCTGTGAGACAGAAAACCCAGTTTTATTCAGACCAGCTTGATCACCAATACATTTTAATATTAAGAAAATTAGTTTGAGAAAGAACTTCTAGGACATACTTTCTAATAGTTACAGCAGAGACTTCATAATTAAAGCTAGAAGATCTTTCCCGTTTTAAACTTGATTTTGACCTTCCAAAAAGATAAAGAATCAATGGACTGTTACTTCTGACGGGCCTTTGAAGGTAAAGATCAGTCGGCCTCAGCCAGCTCCAGGACTGAGCACATGACTTCTCCAAAGACTCACTCACAGCTTTTAATACTAACCATGATTATTTGTTTTGATCAGTTAAAAATGTCACGTACAGAGAATGAAGAAAATTTAATCCTATCTTTGTTCTGACGTTTCGGGAAAATGCAGAACCTTACCAGTATAATAGCTTGTTTGCCTCTTCTCCAAGCAGCTGGTCAGCCTACACCATGGGGAACAATTCCTGTGAATTTGACAATTCTAGAGGGATATGCGAATGTTTCTAAAGCTTTCATTGCAGCTCATGGATCTGACTATTTAGATGAAAGTAACAACTGCAGACAAAGGGGAAGCGATATACTTCAAGATGCAACACCTTGGCGACCAGGGGATAGAAGAACTGTTTTTGGAAAAGGGAAGCGTAACCAATGTCCAGGCAACAGAATTATTGAATTTATGTGTCACTCAAAATCATCTTAAAGATGTATCCTCGACCCCAGAATGTGCGGCTCTAAGAGAAAAAAGAAAAACCGGGACTGGGCCCTTGGAAGGGACCTGGAAATATTTGGGAAAAGTAGATTGGTGCATGACCCGGGGAACTAGTCTTCTGGTCAATATTAGCAGAACTGGTTGGAGGTGTAACAAAGTCAAGTAGCTTTTCTGAATCTTACTCTCACTATAGGTGGGTGTAAAAATCTTTCATCCCCAGAATACTGCAAGGAGACATTATGTAGTGGGTTAAGATGGTGCCGGCGGGGCTAAGGCCCCCTGCTGCCTCTTCTCCCTCTCCCCTAAGCCCGCGACAACTTTCTCGCAATTATTGTGGGGGAAGAGACGTCATAAATTTCTCGACTTCTCATTGGAGTCGAGGCATGTCAATTAAGCACCTCTGCGACTAAGCATATAAAAATCTGAAATCTGCTACACTTCTGCGGCGCACGCATATTTGACTTTTGCTCAGGACTGAGAGAGAGAAGAAAAACATCTGATTGAGAGAGACTGCAGCTGCCTCAATTCTCGGAGCAGTTTAAATCTCTTCTGCAACACAGTTTGATCTTCTCGCTTTGCCGATTACCGGCGGGGGTGGTTTTCAGACTGAGTTTTAACCAGAACAAAGGGGCAACTTGGCTGTAAGCCCCCAACATCCTACACTAAGGGAACAGCCACTGGCGAGGGGAAAGAAGACCTATGGTGTTCCCCAGAGATCCGGTTTGTGTCCCGCCTCGCAGAATGAGGAGAGCTAGAAGCCGGAATGCAACCCCTAGCATACTGGGAGACTCAAATCTCTTTTAGCCACCCCAGAGGAAGAAGGACTAAGTTATAATTAAAACTGTCTAGTTTTTTTCCTTAAAAACACAGGTTAATTTTTGGTTGAGCAGCATGGAAATATAGGGAATAAAGGAGAGAAGTGAGAAGAATTATAGTTCAGGGAAGGAACATTTCCATAAAACTTTCCAGCATGTACAGTTCCTCCTACTAGATCTCTCAAATGCAATTAAAACCTACAGGAATCAATAATGACCTCAGAAGGGTTTGGATGAGATCCTTTGTCCTGAGCTTGTAGGTGACCTAGCAGGGAAGACAGACAGCTCTGTTTCATTTCCTCAGTCATCTTTCTTACACAGAGGCTAGCAAGAAGTCATCTATATTCTTCTGAGACTTCCCACATATAAATGGAAATATCTCATTTTTCCCCATATTTGCCTGGCTTTCCCCACCATTGTACTCATTAGTTACACATGAAAGGGATATCGCTTCAAATAGTTGTTTGGTTGCTGAACTTATCAAACCAGAGACAGCTTGAAGCACAGATTGTTTTAATAACTACCTACTTTGACAACAGTTGAAGAGCAGCATAAGTCTTCCCTGTCTTCCATCATCTGAACTGGAGGTGCTGTCAGTCACCATAAAAGTAAGTGCCCTATAACCTCTGTAGTAAGGAAGGGGATGAAGAAGACTCCGTTATATGCAGGACAATACGTCCAAAGGGGTAAGGGGTAAGGGAGGGGAGGGGGAGGGAAGAAGAGGTGCTGCAGATCAACCTAGCTAGGAAGGGAGAAGTGAGATGCTCTTCCTTCAGTCACAGTCCCATTCCTCTGTCCCAAACTTATTCCTCGAGTGAGTCATCTCATAAATTGAAAAATCAACCACACAAATACAATTCAGTGCGTATCAAGTAGAATGTGGCACTGCAGGTGACATAAAACTGGACATTAGCTTTCATCTCTTCCCCTGCTTCCATTTATTCTGTAAGTATATGAATTCTGCAAACTTCTCAGAGATATGATTTTACAAATAGGGCCACAACATAAATTGACATTAGTATGTGATATGAATGTATCCAAAGGGCTTTAGGTATGATGGTGGCAACAACAAGCAGATGGACTCTTGTGACATGGAATTTCAATGTTCTGTAGAATTTGTAGAGTCTTTCAGAGAATCAGAACTGTAGAAACAAATTAAAAAGCCCCAAATAAACACAAACAATGAAGCAACCTTAACACTTCACATATGATTTGAATTGAGAGGGCTATTGATTATTGGTGTAAGAATGTTATATATAGTGCATTTAAGATTTGAAAGCAACTATACACACCATACATCTGTCATCTGATAAAAGGAAAGTCCATCTTTCACGTTTTACAGTTTAATAAGGGATCATGTTATTAAGCAAGCTAGAATGACTTTTCCAACAACAGCAATGCCAGTGTAAATCCATGGTAACTATGTTTTGATGGTAAAATGAAAATGCTGATGATGAAGTATCAATGAAAACACTTTATATTCTCCCCCCCGCCAAGTCCCTCTCTGCTTTTGCATGGGCTGAAATAGAAATACTGCATCTATTATGTTCTGCTAATATTGACCAGAAGACTAGTTCCCCGGGTCATGCACCAATCTACTTTTCCCAAATATTTCCAGGTCCCTTCCAAGGGCCCAGTCCCGGTTTTTCTTTTTTCTCTTAGAGCCGCACATTCTGGGGTCGAGGATACATCTTTAAGATGATTTGAGTGACACATAAATTCAATAATTCTGTTGCCTGGACATTGGTTACGCTTCCCTTTTCCAAAACAGTTCTTCTATCCCCTGGTCGCCAAGGTGTTGCATCTTGAAGTATATCGCTTCCCCTTTGTCTGCAGTTGTTACTTTCATCTAAATAGTCAGATCCATGAGCTGCAATGAAAGCTTTAGAAACATTCGCATATCCCTCTAGAATTGTCAAATTCACAGGAATTGTTCCCCATGGTGTAGGCTGACCAGCTGCTTGGAGAAGAGGCAAACAAGCTATTATACTGGTAAGGTTCTGCATTTTCCCGAAACGTCAGAACAAAGATAGGATTAAATTTTCTTCATTCTCTGTACGTGACATTTTTAACTGATCAAAACAAATAATCATGGTTAGTATTAAAAGCTGTGAGTGAGTCTTTGGAGAAGTCATGTGCTCAGTCCTGGAGCTGGCTGAGGCCGACTGATCTTTACCTTCAAAGGCCCGTCAGAAGTAACAGTCCATTGATTCTTTATCTTTTTGGAAGGTCAAAATCAAGTTTAAAACGGGAAAGATCTTCTAGCTTTAATTATGAAGTCTCTGCTGTAACTATTAGAAAGTATGTCCTAGAAGTTCTTTCTCAAACTAATTTTCTTAATATTAAAATGTATTGGTGATCAAGCTGGTCTGAATAAAACTGGGTTTTCTGTCTCACAGAAACCTAATTTGATATCCTCTGGTTAAGAAAACCACCCATATTTGTGGTAGGAATCCATTTTCCCATTTGTGATCTTTTGCTTGTCCTAAATGTCCCTTATAATGCATGATGGTTTTGATCTAGAGCAAATCTGCATTTTCATTGGTGATGCACTGGAGGAGCAGAGGAATGTGCAGATTAGCGGAAGAGTAAGAAATCAAAAGTAGAAATTGTAAAGCATGCCTCCTTCTAATGTGTAATAATTGTGCTATCTGTGTGGAAAAATTGTTTGGTATTTCTTCTCCTTCCTCCACTATTGTGGAATGGTATTGTCAAGTCTTAGAAATCAGCACAGGTCCAGAAGCAGTGGGATTCCAATTAGAGCATATAAATAAATGACACAAGTTGCCGGGGTGAATGTGGGGTAGGTTGACCCTGGCTGGCAGCTAAGCACCTCCACAGCTGCTTGCTCGCTTCCCTCACCCCTACAGCAGGATGGGGGAGAGAATAGGAAGAGCAAAAGCAAGAAAACTTGTGGGTTGAGATAAAGACAGTCGAATAAGTGAAGGAAAAAGAAAGAAAAAACAAAACAAGCCATGCAAAAACAATCACTCACCACCTCCCACAAGCAGACCAATGCACAGCCAGCCTCTGAACAGCAGACACCTAGGAAGACAAAATACCCCAACCTCTTCTTCAGTCTCTGCTGCATGTTGGTGGATGTTACGACAGTGATAACATCCTAACCTTTCAGAAAACTTTCTGTTCACTGAACAGCTTACTAATATAATCTGTAACAGTTCCTCCCTGCCATGCCTTCCTCATCACACTTTCCCCTGCTCCAGTGTGGGTCCTCTCCATGGGCTGCAGTCCTTCAGTATAAGCCTGCTCCAGCATGGGTCCTCCACAGGCCACAGTTCCTGCCAGGAGAACTTGCTCCTGTGTGGGCCCCTCTCCACAGGCCACAGTTCCTGTCATGAGAGCCTGCTCCAGCATGGTCTGTCCATAGGCTGCAGTTTCCTTCAGGGAATATCCACCTGCTCTGGCGTGGGGTCCTCCACAGGCTGCAGGGAATACATGTTCCACCATGGTCTCTTCCACGGGCTGCAGGGGAGTCTCTGCTCCAGCGCCTGGAGCACCTCCTCCCTCTCCTTCTTCTCTGACCTTGGTGTTCGCGGGGGGGGGGGAAGAGAGTGAAAGACTTGACATTTGTCGGAGGACTAGATGGACTGCACACTTTATGAAAGCAATAAAGCAGACCTTATTTAGCGACACAGCAAGCCTTATATACCCTCTGTCTCTCAAGCAGTGATTTTCCACTCAAGCAGTAACTTCCCATGATCTTATCAGTTCAGCCGTACTCCCTGTTTTCCCAGCACTTGCCTGTTACCAGTATTTACAGTCCTTAGCAGCTATTTTTAACTGACGGTTTTTCTTTCTCCGGTGTCTTCTGCAGCTGCTCACGGATCCCACGGCTTCTTGCTCACCAAAGCGATTATGTCTCGATATTCTGCTGATGATAGATCGCCAACTGACCCCACAGACATTGTGTGAAAGCACTGTTCAGCAATAGCCAAAACAGTGGTGTGTTACTGTTTGGGACTAACTGGCTGAACAGGTTTCTGAGAGCAAAGGCGAAATGCAGGGGGTCGTTAATTCAACTCAGCTTCGTCTCCCACTTTGCCTTATCTGCGCAGAGATGACCTTGGGGAAGCTGCCGAAACGGCTTAGCCCAGAGTTGTCTGACCACTGCATCGTACTAAGAATGGAAACAAAGCGAAGCCTTGAAATCCCTTAACAAATAAAATGTCCTGAGCCCCACTCAACCACTGTTCAGTTTTAGACATCACCAAATTGGCAAAAGCACAAGTACAGGCTAAATCTTGCTCACGGGAGGACAAGGGCCATCACGCCACCAAAGATTAAACATTCCAGATAGCATAATCCACTCAGGCACAGCCCTGCCAAACGTCAGGTACAACAGGGCATAAAAACTATGAGTTTGGGGTAGGAAAACTGGGAGTGTATGGGGACCCTTCCCCCTTGGCCAGGACCGGCCAAGGTCGCTCTGCTGGGATTCGGAACCCTTACCTGGAGGGGTGAGTGAATATTTAGCATGTTGTAAGTTTGTGAACGTGAGTGATTAACTAATGTACGTGTAATCTTTAGTGCATTTTGGGTCATTATAGTGTATTCTTGGTTCTTTTTAAGTACTAATAGTGCATTCTTCCATTGCATCCGTGAAAACCTGCAACAGTGGCGTAATAAACCTGTAAGTGAAGTTCAAATGCATGGTTTGCTTGAACCTTGCAGTCACTTTTCGTCACAGTTACCAACACTGCTTTTAGCCACAAATGCAAAGCACAGCACCATACCGACTGCTATGAAGAAAATTAACTCCGTCCCAGCCAGACCTAGTACAACCCTCCAGTTCAATTCCTGATGAAACAACTGGAAAAGATTAATTTTAATCCTAAACTGAAAGAGCTATGGCACACATCGTGTATACACATCGAGGTTTCTTTGGCCAAAAGAAGTGTGTAACCCACCGGTTAGCATGTTAGAGGGTTCCCTTCTGTGTCTTATCCAGAGAAGATGCTAGTTGTTAGAGCTACTAATTACAAAATGTTATTTCAAACCTTATCAGCAGTTTATGCAAGTAGCCCGGAAAGTCCCTGATGTCCTACGTGTTGGCCACATTACACATAAAAAGAAACAAAATTAAAAAAAAAAAAAAAAAGAAAAAAAACCCGGAGACTTTTTGGATAGGTACTGTGTATATTTGACACTTCAAATAACTCATTAGTCTATGCAAAGTGTAACAACAGGTTAAACAAACATCTAGTTATTCTAAACCAAATTACCACTAAATGTCAGTTCTACATTTGAATAACAGAGGTGATCAACTTGCATCCAAATTGAACTTTTGAGCCTGTGAAGGTTTCAGCTTCAGATTTTAGTTTGGATTAATTACGAACATGGAGGATTCAAGTTACTTCATATCCAGACACGTTGGTTGCTTTTGTATTTAATAAAAATAGCTTTCCCAGCTAGAAAATAGGTGCAGGGAGGGGGCGGATTGCTTTCTTCAATACTATGGGAATAATTTTCTAGAGAAGCTCCTCAATAGGAATAGTGATCACAAGAGGTTGAACTGATTTCAAGAGGCAGCTACTACCTACATTTTATGAAACATAGTGCCATCTACAGCGGAGGGCTGGCTTCTATAATCCATAAAGTCATTTTACCTAGGTTAAAAATATTTCACCCTCTAAAAAGGTAAATATAAAAAC
This sequence comes from Bucorvus abyssinicus, assembly GCA_009769605.1. Classification (NCBI taxonomy): domain Eukaryota; kingdom Metazoa; phylum Chordata; class Aves; order Bucerotiformes; family Bucorvidae; genus Bucorvus; species Bucorvus abyssinicus. The sequence continues at coordinate 14,817,218 of CM020064.1, read as the reverse complement.
CTACAGAAACCGCTGATTTTAGTGGGATTTGGATGAGTCACCAGATATCTGACTGAATGCCACTATGTCACTTACTTTTCCTCTTATCTAACTCCCTCCGTATTTTCAAGATCACCTTCCTTGATGTTTGAGTCATTTATCCACTGTACCATGAACATGTCTTTAATTAGAAAGAAAAGCCCACGATTTCTTTTATTCTTATTAAATGAAGTATAGAGGCTATTCTTCAGCACAGATAATGACTTATCCCATTTGGATTCACGACAGCTTTATCTGAGCTTTTCACTTGCTTTCTTCTACTATACTATGACAGACACCATAGCATTTCAATTACAGAAAGTTTTTTGTTTGTAAACTTCCATAACTTCACCTTGCTTTGTTCTATTCACTCAGGAGCAATGGAAGAGTAACTGAAGGTTTTCATTCTCTCTTTCCCACAAGGGAAAGTCTGGCCTCACCCTTGATCTCCGGACAACATCAGTTTAGGAGATTTTAGACTGACTACTGATGAGCAACTTGCCATGGGTACCACCCAGAACATGAGAGTCCATTCTCAAGTGGGAAAGCAGGAAGAAAAACTGAAATTATTCCCCTTTTTAATTTCTAGTCGAATGCCCAGAGATGAGCCCAGAAGGAAACGAGCCAAGTGAAATCCTGGACTTCCTGAAGGAAGTGAGGATTTTGACAGGTACAACACTGTGGAAAGGATTTCATACACCATCATTTGGAAATTCATATTTGAACACCCAGACAAGCTACTGCTGCAAGGTCTTAACCATCTTTGCTCTTACCAAAAATCAAATTGCACCTTTTTAAAATAATTCAAAATGCTAAATACTACCCTCTTTTTAATGTTGTTTCATTGTTGCTTTTTTTTTTTTTTTTCTCACAGGCAATATTTTCCTTTTAATCTATTTATTTTAGAAATGTATTTTTCTTACTGTGACTCTGCTTTCACTGAATGTCATCTTTCCATCTATATACTCAGCATATATATAGATGCACACTTGCTTGGACAAGACTGTTTCCTTTAGTACTTTCTAAAAACTCCTAGATCTTGTGCAGAATATGCTTTGAGTCCAAAATACTATTATAGAATGGAATTTCCTTGCTTCCCCTCCCCCCCCCCCCCCCCCCCCCCCCCCCCCCATTTCTTTCATTTCCTATTTCTAACTATCTTTGGACATTTTTATGAGCACAGAATCTCAGTGACTTTAACGGGAGCCTGGCATGAATAGGGGTAATAGGATAAGAGCCAAAACAGCTTTCTAATACCTTTTATTGTAGCCTGTAGGTATCATATCTTCATTGGGTGTTGTTATGTGAGCTTTTAAAACTACTACCCATTAGCTGTCACTTCAGATATTTTATAGTGTTTCTTTTTCCCTCAGAAATCTAATTTTTTCCTGTCTGTTGAGCTTCCTGTCCTGCTATTGGTATAGGTTTGCTTAAGTATTTATCTTGTTCTTGCAATTAGTGGGTTTAGGAAAAAAAAAACCAAAACACCAACCTGTTTTCCAATAAGAATAAGAATAATTCCAATAATAATAATTGTCAAATGAGATCTGCAGTGATTCTCTTTCTCACTTTATACAAACACGTACACACACACACATGTATATATGTAAAACCAGCCTCTTTGGCAAAGCAGCAGCAGGGACCTATGGCAATCAGTAAGAGTAGTTCCACCCAGTGTCTAACGAAAAGGTAGAGAAAAACCACAACCCAAACCAAAACAGGTGCTTGTCTTAATGTCTTAGCAGTTCTGAGCCGTCCATGCTAATTTCTTTGTGATATGGAGGAATATAATATAGCCCTAATGTCTGCTCCTGCCCTAGGGCTACCTGATCCAACCAACCCTTTGAACTGTTTGTGCAGGAAAGACAGCATTTAGCCCTCGGGGTTCTTTCACAGAGACTGGGAAATTGGAGAAGACCGGTTGGTTATTTCTCCAAACAATTGGACAATGTCAGCCAAGGATGGTCAGGTTGTTTGGGAGCTGTGGCAGCAACTGTCCTCCTGATTCAAGAGGCCCGCAAATTGACAATGGGACAGCCAATGACAGTGTATGTGCCACACATGGTGCTCTCTGGTTTGGAACAAAAAGGAGGGCACTGGTTATCCCCAAGCAGGATGCTCAAATATCAGATTGTCCTGCTGGAACAGGATGACATTGAATTGAAGAGAACTGCAACGATAATCCTGCCATCTTTAAATTCTATAACAGAAGGAGAAGAAATTACCTCAGCACAAAAAGCAGAACTGATAGCCCTCACGGAAGCTTTAAGATGGGCAGAAAACACAAAGGTAAACATCTGGACTGATTCAAAATATGCTTTCGGAGTAGTGCATGCTCACGGAGCAATTTGGAAAGAAAGAGGAATGTTAACGGCACAGGGAACATCTATTAAATACTGAGAAGAAATTTTACAGTTACTCCAAGCTGTGCAGAAACCCAAAGAAGTTGCTCTAATGCATTGCAAAGCCCACCAGTTTGGGAATTCCCCAGTGAACACTGGAAATAGATTGGCCGACCAGACGGCAAAGGAGATAGCAGGAAAAGGCATCATGGCATTAATACCAGGGAAAGAAATACAGTTTGCTGACCAGGCCCCAAATTACAGCAGAGCTGATTTAGAATTAGCTAAGTCAGTAAAAACCAAAGAAAACGGGAAAGGATGGATGATCACTCCCGAAACCAGGTTATTGTTACACCACGGTTAATGCTTAAACTAATTGAGGAAAACATGAAGAAACTCATTGGAGACTGGAGGCGGTGATTAGTGATTTAAAGGGACGGGTTATTAGTGTTAGAATGACAAAACTGGTAAAATCAGTAGTAGAGAAATGTGAAATTTGTTTGAAAAACAACCCTTTAAATACTAAACGCCCACCCCCAGGAATCACACACAGAGGAAATACAACTGCCAGGTATAGTAAAGGAAGCTGAACCATGTGATCATTTCCCTGGGGAATGCAGTTCCCACTGGTCTGGAAAAAGGAGAATGGCATTATATGCAGCCAGCTCCTTGGAGCACTGATTGGACAGGAGAACAATCGAACAGAAAATTGACAAAAATTAATTTGCCCTCAAATTTAACAGAGAATAGAAAAGATTCCCCTGGTGCCGATAATTGGAATTGTACCAGGATTTATAATTGTTCAACGAGAGCATCTGAACTCCAAAGGATAGGGCCGATAGCCAGAGCCTTACGATTGGGATGTTTATGTCGAAATTATTCCACTTCCATAAAAGACACATGGACAGGAATTATGAGGAAAAACCTGATGTAAATTGATTATAGAAATTGGTGAGACTTATTGGAATTAGTTTCAGTAAGTCTCAAAGGGGGGAAATGTTGCCAGGGAATGGAATAATCAAATAACAACTGAAATAATCAAACAATATATACATATATATGGGTTGTGGGGTTTGGTTTTTTTTGAAATTGTAGTTTGTTATATTTGTAATAAGTAACCTGTAGTCACGTAGGCTGGGTTTTGGAAACCTACTCTGTAGCTGAGAACTGGCTGTGAGTACCTGTCTCACGCATTTATTCTTGGCATTGTTAACAATCCAACCGTGCCTGTCTCAGGACCATTAGAGAACAAAGACCATCACTGAAGCTCAGGTGAAATAGGCCTCAAGCCAGCACTTTGGAGCCAAAGGAGACCTAGGAACGTGATGGCCTGTTCTCTTGACCATAGATGGAGACTTCAAAGGAGAGTTCATCTAGCCGGATTCGAGGAAGGGGTGTTTCACAACCACCTAAGACCACCGGAGGACCCTCGACACAAGAGACTGAGCATGCGCAAGTGAGTGGGGAATATTATAATGATTTCTGGGAAAACGAATGATTACGTATCAATATTGCGGGAATTGTTGATGACCAGGTATGAAGTCACTGAATATAACCTGCTCAGGTTTGCGGACCGGTATGCACGATTAGAGGAACGATCCTCCGTGCATCCGACGCGTCGCAATAAAGAACGCTGCTTCTTCAGACTGCATTGGTGTGAAGAAGTTTGATCCCGATTTCGGTGACATTACCAATTCCTATTTTAGACCTTGAAACTGTGATAAGATATCCCAATTGTACAATGGATCTTAAATAAAACCTCTGATTAGTTTTAGAACATGCTGTATGATTAGTCTGACTTCTTGTGGCAAACATGGGATATTCATTTGTTTATTGGCATAACGAAACTATCAAGCAAGTAGATGAAATATCCAAATGACAGTAACAGCAGTGTCCTTGCCAAGTTCTACAATAAATAGGCTATCAGCAGTAGATATATTAAAATTGAGATTGGTGACTGATATATATATGAACAAAAATGCAATTATTTCCCCATACAGAACATAGCAATCACATATTTTAGTTTACCAAGATTTTTAAAAGATCAATAATCTTGCATGATCAGAGTAGATGAAATTGTTGACTTCTAAATGAAACATGCAGATTTACAAATTTCTTAAGAATCTTTCAAGGGTAAACTAGATCCTGAGAAATTTATCTTCTGTGAAAGAGGACACTTAAAAGTATCTTTAAGCAAATATTAAAGACATGGCATGAACAGAGAAGGAAGGATGAAAACTAAGCATATCTAAATCTTTAATTACTTCACAAAACATATATTCCGACAGTACGTTTGTGCAGGACTTTTATCTACACAGTGAAAAGAACATAGGTTCCCTAAGATCTTCATTTTATAAGATCCATGCGATTCAGATGTGCTTGAAAACACAGGCAAAATAGGACCACTGAGAAACAATTATGATACCATGTTTTTTCAAACAAACATTGGAAGAAATGAAGCTCTGATAAACAGTGTGTTCATTCTTAAAACTAAAAGCTTCCTTTTTTGGTCTTGGGTGCTCAAGAGAACGGACTGCAACAGAGAGTGTTAGAGGAAAATATATCATGCTGGGCACAACAGTCCTGAGAGAGGTGAGGCTGCTGCCGCTCCATGTCCCTAGGTCCAAACAGTAGCAAGGCTGAAAATGCATTCCCGGCAGGGACAACGCACAGAGCACACATATGCACCACATACATACGTGGCCAGCCACACAGATCACTGATAGACACTCAGAGCACTCACGTGAACAGAGACAACACTCATAGCCTCATTCTACTCATAGCTGGCCCCTGGATCCCAGACTCCTCAACTTCTGGCACCTGGATATATGAGCCCCTGAGGCCACAGCCCCGCTCCAGTTGCTGGTACAGACCACTGTGCATGCTCATGCGTGCGTACACACACACACAGAGCTGGCTGGGGCTTCCCAGGTCCCAATAGCTGACCCCTCCCAATGCTCTCACCCTTAGATTGATACACAGGCGCTTTAACACCCAGACCTGGACCTCAGAGACTCACTCACCCACTTGCTCCCAGTCCACTTCACCTACTCCCCAGCTAGTCTGGCTCGATCTTCACGAGTGATCACACTCACTCACACACCTGCACTTGCTCCAGTCACTGGCACCACAGATAACAGGTGCCCTCCAACTCATGGTCTGACTCCAGTTGCTGCACTCACATCCTCGTACACCCCCATATACTCAGAATAGAGAGCCTCAGACAGGAAAGAGTTAGAAAGGGATTTAATAAGAAGATAGGACAGACTGTGCTGATCAGGTGCAGGGCATAGCCAGACAAGCGTATGAGTAGCAAACTATTTACATGCAACTGGCCCTTTTTATCCCCTTACCCCTCTATTTGTCCACACTTGTTCCTCCCCAAATCACCTAAACCAGTCCCTTGTCCTGCCTTTGGTTCCTCCCTAAACATCCCATAGTAAGTCTGCGCAATCTCATCGCATTTCATAAAAAATCCCACCCCTAGGCAGCAACCTCCCTTAGTCAGAAAGGTGATCTGAAGAGCTGCTCCAGATGACTCATCTCGATGGGGTTTCATGCCTGGACAATGGGTCTGATGGCTCTGCTGGGACAGCCTGGGAGGGGCTGGGAGAAGGTGTACATTCCACCGGAGTCCTTGATTTGGGTTCCCATCTGGTATTTTGTGCCCCTGTGCTCCTCTGGACTTGTGCAGATAGGCCTTTGATTGACTGTGATGGCCCCTGTGATGGGCCTGGGAGTAGCCCGGCAGGGTATTATTTGGGCTCCCCCCTCTTGCCAGGGCCTCTCTGAGCTCCTCTCTGAGTGTGCAGATGAGCATTTATCACATTCTTGTCCCTAATAAGGGTTCTTCCAGACACCAATCAACACACAGAGTCGAGATATTTGCTTTACTCCAGTTCTGTGCAGAAAGGGTGCTAGGCGATAATTTGCAGAGCTAGCACACCCTCAGGAATCACAGAAGGTCTTATATACAAAAAGGTAACTAAGGAAAAATCATGCTGAAAAATACCTGACTGGTTATCTAGGATTATATTACATCGGTTTCATTTGCGTGTGTCTTGACTCCTATCCCGCTCATTATACTAAGGTGGTCCTACATTTACATGTAAAGTCTCCTCCTGGAGGTTGTTTCTAGTTTTATAATTTGCTGAGGTAACTAGAGGTTATACCTCATCCTATCAGCTGCCACCAAGTTTTGGTTAACTTCATGTCCAGCTACAGTTCCTGTTCAAATCTGTTTTGAATGATAGCTTGACCACACAATGGATACTACAACATTCTGTTCTTAGGGACCGTCCATTCCCGTTACCATGGTCTCAAAACAGAACCGTCATGGTTGCCTAATTTTTGGTAAATTTTTAACCTCCCCTTGACATCAACATAACCTAACAGACAGCATCCAAATACACTTTAATATAATTTTAAAACCGTGATGCTGTATGTCATATACACTTGTATTTCTGGGTGCTTTTCAAAAATAATCTATGCTGTATAAACATACTCAGAGATTTTAATATTTGGTCACTCAGAATAATCTACTGATATTTTAGAACCATGATGGTTACTACATACGTGCAATATGCACTTGCTTTTAAAAGTACGCTTTGGTTTAAAAATTAAGGAAATGAAATTTTATAGCAGAGTGTATTAAAAAACTTAGCTATTCACAGTATCTTGTCCAAATAACTTAAAATGCAAGCCATTCAAGTATGCAGAGTTTCAAAGGAAACAGCTAAATGCTGTGCAAGTTCTAGAAATTATACAGTTGTAGGCTTTTATCCTAAAGGCTTAGTGATTTTTTTTCTTTAATATCTAAGAGAAGTTAAAGTTGTAAGGTGACCTTCCATGCTATTAAAGTGCAATATTGCAGCTGAGTTTCAATCTGCATAGACAGTGCCTCCTGACTGAGAAAAAAAAACCAAAACCAACTTCTCTTACAATCTCAGATAGTTAACAAGAATCACAGAATTGTTTAGGTTGGAAGAGACCTTTAAGATCATCAAGTCCGACCGTTCCCCCTGCACTGCCAGGTCACCACTAAACCATGTCCCTCAGCACCACATCCACATGTCTTTTAAATCCCTCCAGGGACGGGGACCTCCACCACCTCCCTGGGCAGCCTGTTCCAAGGCTTCACCACCCTTTCTGCAAAGAAATTTTTCCTGATCTTCAGCCTAAACCTCCCCTGGTGCAACTTGAGGCCGTTTCCTCTCATCCTATGGCTTGTTACTTGGGAGAAGAGACCAACCCCCACCTCTACAGCCTCCTTCAGGCAGTTGTAGAGAGCGATAAGGTCTCCCCTCAGCCTCCTCTTCTCCAGGCTAAACAACCCCAGGTCCCTCAGCCGCTCCTCATAGGGCTTGTGCTCTAGACATAGGTATAAGATAAAACACTTACTTTTTTCACAACTCTTTCCTTAAGAATCTTTCCTTAAAGAAATGCAGAAAAAAAAGACGTATCTGGTTCAGACATTGCACTGTCTAAGGGAGTGCCATAAAGAATTATTCAGTGAGAATTTGGGAGAGGCAGGAAGGTGAAAGAGGCAAAATGGTAGGCAGGTGACAAACTTAAAGATTGCTGTGGAACAGAGTTTCAGGAAAATGGATCCAGACAAAACTCAATTACATAATGAAAATGATCCTGTTTCACTGTTAAAGCTTCCAGTAACCCATTAGAATAAGCCCCTAGCCTATAAATCACCGTGTATCGCATCCTTAGGTGGTGACCTAAACCCTATGAGACTTCCAGTGACTAGTTTCTTCTTCCTTTTTTAGTTCAGAAAAAGAGTAACCAAAAGAATCTCCCCTTTATTATAGGTCTGAAAAGTATCAGAAATTACTATGTGTAACCAAATGCCAAAGGATGGCCCCCAAGTCATTAACTCTCGCTGCCACCCCGGGGCCCTGGAAGGCAGTGGCCCTTGGGCTCTGGGCCTTGTCCCAGGCCCCGGGCTCTCCCAAGTTTCAGGAGAGGAGAGATCTGTGACCTCTCTGAGGGTCTGTGGGCACGGCCTGAGGCCGCAGCCCGGCCCAGCTCCTCTCTGTGCTGGACGTCGGCCGCGCCCGTCCCCGAGAGCCGCCTCCTCCCCTGGGCCACGGCGAGGGCCTCGGAGCGAGGGCGCTGCTGTTTTGCACGTCTCCGGAAAGCGGCGGGGCGTCGCTGGACAGCTCCGGAGCGCAGCGCAGTGCCCACGTTCTGGAGACGGCGCAGATGTGCGCGGCAGCCCTTTCCTCGCAGAGGGTGTGGCAGGTTGAAGGAAAAAACCTGCTTGAAGGCTTTTGTTGTAAACTGACCAATTGATTATTCCCTTCCATGCTACGATCGCAGCAATCTCATTGGATGAGAAAGTTTCTCGCGAGGGTACTGTCCCTTTAAGAAGCTGCGGGCTCGGGCGGCTTGGGCTATTCGGGACTTCCTGGGCTGCTTTCCGGACGGCTTCTCGGCTTATTCGCGCTTCTCGGCTCTCCGGACATTCCCGGTTCCGCTCTGCGAGAGGCACTGCGAGGACCTCAGCCTCGCTCCGGGAAAGAGGCTTCTCCAAACACTGCGGCTCGGCCCGGGGACCTTACAGGCTGCCGGATGTGGAGCTGTGCGCTGGGGCAGCCCCCCGCCACGCCGCCTGGGACAGACTGCTGCTCGCCCGGAGGGCTGCTTTTCTCCTGCCGTAACACCGTATCGTCTACTGCCTGCTAGCGCATCTCTTGCTCTCTGCTTCCACGAGCCTGGTAGGAACAGCGTTTTTGCCTATGGGAGCCGGCGTTCATAACAGCCGCGGTTTCCTTTTGTTCGCTCCACGAAAGCGCACATGGTGGCCGGTGCCATTTTCTGGACTGCACGTTGGTACCGTCCCCTTTCTCTCTTTGCTGCGTTTTAACCCTCACCTTTCCATCTGCACAGACTCTCCAGATTTTGCATTGGTTTTCTCCCTGCATGTTATATATATATATATTGTTCTAGTTTTAATAAAGTTTGTTCAGTTTTCCAAACGTTCAGAGGTCTCACAAAATCTTCTTTTTCCTTTTCGTATCTCTGCTTTTGAACCCTTTTCTCTCCCGGAGGGAGGGGTTCGGGGATAGGAAAGGATCGTCCCCGTGCTCGGCTTGCCTCAGCCGACCGGCGACAGAGGGCTATCCGGAAGCGAGCTCAGCGAGCGCTCTCCTCGCCCACCTCGGGACCCCTGGGTTTCTGTGGCGTGGGGCACGCCGGCAGAGGAGCGGGGGGCGAGGGTAACCCTTACCTGCGGGAGTGGTGAGAAACAGGATCCCCGCGCTGGAGGGGGCGGGGCGGATGGGGGTCTCTCCTCCGCCTCATGCCGCAGCCGGTCTCCCCCGATGAGATGCTCCTTGTTTTGGTCCTCCCGACCAATCGGACGCAGCGGCTGGATTCTACGGAAGTCGGAATAGGCCCTTCGTGGCGGTAGCAGGACTCTCCTCTGCCGACCATAACGCATTGTGCAGGGTACACCACCACCTGGTCCTCCTGTGGCTTTAACGCCTCTGACATGGAAACACCATTGCAGTTCCAGCCGGGCTTCTGCTCCGATCATCATCATCATCATCATCATCATCATCAGCAGCAGCAGCAGCAGCAGCAGCAGCAGCAGCAGCAGCAGCAGCAGAGTCCGTGCCTCCAGTGCAACAACTGCACCTACTATGGGGCCACTGCAACAGCAGCAGGAGATAACCTGCCCTCGCTGCTCCTCACTTCTTCGCCCCTCTCGGATGCCTTCAGGACTCACTCCTCTCCGCTCTCCATCTCCACCTCCTCCCGACAGGGCAGCCAGTTGAACGTCAGCGAGCTCACCCCCTCCAGCCATGCCGGCTCGTTCAGGCAGCCCCACCAGTACCCCCAGTACCACCAGTGTCATAGCCTGCAGCAGCAGCAAGCAGCCAGTCCCAGCAGCAGTGTCAGCAGCGGCAGTACCCACCATCACCACTACCAGCAGCGTCGGGAGAGCAATCCCTTTGCCGAAATAGCCATGAGCAGCTGCAGGTACAACGGTGGTATCATGCGGCCACTCAGCAACCTGAGCTCATCCTGCAGGAACCTGCACGAGCTTGACTCCGAGTCTCAGCCGCTCCAGCCGCTGCTCGACAGCCCCATAGCCGCTGCCCCAGAGATCGTGGTCTCCATGCCCGAGCACAACAACTCCAACAACCTGGCGCTCTACGGCTCCGACGGCACGAACAACGGCGGGGGCAAGTCCAGCAAGAAGAAGAACCAGAACATCGGCTACAAGCTGGGGCACCGCCGGGCGCTCTTCGAGAAGCGCAAGCACCTCAGCGACTACACGCTCATCTTCGGCATGTTCGGCATCGTAGTCATGGCGATCGAGACGGAGTTGTCCTGGGGCGCCTATACAAAGGTACCTGCCACGCCATCGGACAGCCTTCCTCTCGCTCTCGGTGCTGTCGACGCAGCCTGACCCACGCCTCCCCCTGTCCCGTCCCGTGTCCCTGCTGCGGGCTTCGTGCTTGGCTCGGCCCGCGGGTGAGGCCAGCTCGCGGGAAGGCGGCTCCGCAGCCAGCTGCACTTTCCTGTCAGCCATTCAAATCCGTGTGGTCTAGCCGCCTCGCGATGCCGTCCTCGCAGAAAGGCGGCTGCCACCCGGCCCCAGCATCACTTCGTTTCTCTTAGAGCCCATTGCGGCAGAAGGGTTCAGCCCTCACCCGGCCCTGTCGTGAGACGTCCCTCGCCCTGAGGAGAGGTGCCCTGACCCCCCCCCCCCCCCCCGGCACCACCATGGGAGGCCCTCTGGTCCTCCGCCCTGAGATGAGATGCTCCCCCACGGTTCCGCAACCATGAGGCGAAGTGTCCCCCTCCCCCAGCTCCACCGTGAGGTACCCCCCAGCCCCCGCAAGGCGAGGCGACCCTCCCTCCCCTCCCAGTCCGGGCTCCACTGCTCGCAGTGGGCTGGGAGCCCGGCGGGGCGGGAATGGTCCCGTGCGTGTGGGTCTCCGATGGACAGTGGTGTCTTTCTGTTGCAGGAGTCTCTGCATTCCTTCGCTCTAAAATGCCTTATTAGCCTCTCCACGATTATCCTGCTTGGGCTCATTATTATATACCATGCAAGGGAAATTCAGGTAATGTTTCACTTTATGAATTGCTGACTGTTTACATATCTGTGGTTGCAGAGTCAGTTTTTCTAAAGGCTTTATTGTGGTAAGTACTTTGCACTTCCTGCTGATTCAGAAAACAAAAATAATCACTTAGTGCTTCCTGAAGTCAGTGAATGTATTTCATCCCTGGAGAGAAATAAGATAGGCTACATGGACACATTCATGCTAGGAAGCATTGCCTGTTAGGGACTGTTACCTGTGATTATGTGTAGGATCACTTAGTTCTGAGGTTATAGCACGCTGCTTCTATTACATACCTGCTGTTTTCTGTAGCAGATGTAGGGCAACAGTCTTTATTTCCCAGTGACTAAATGTCATGCTGTGCATTTTTTTCTGCAGGGCTAATTATTAGGAAAGAAGCATCAGTAACTTCTAGTTATGTAATCTTCACTGTGCTGTTTCAGATACTAGCATACACTAGAAGAATATTTAAAAAGAGGGGGAAACCTTACGTTGGATTTGTTTTATTTAATGCCATAGAAATCACAGCCACTAGGAAATGTGACAGAGGAAAACTGTCAAGACAGGTAGGGGGAATTTAATGATCAAAGCTATAGAGTAAGTCTAAAAATACTGTCACACGTCCTGTCCCAGGTACTTAGTTCTAATTTCAGTTGTCTTTTTTTTTCTTTTTTAACAAGAAATTACAATTTGACATTTCAGTTAAATTGAAACATATAAAAGAGAGTTTTCAAAGTTTTGAAGTGAAAAATACCTTATTTGTGGTGTTTGCTATGTCTAATTAGAGATACCTTGGGCTACAGGCAGAAATGACAGTTTTCAAGGGCAAGAACATGTTTTTCAGCAGTACCAATTAACAAAAAAAGAAAAATTATGATTTGTATAGTACCCTTCTATGCTGTAGATCTAATATGAAAGGGCACCATAGTCTTCTACTTAGAGTACTTGTTAGAGAAGTATTGTGTTACTCGAGACTCTTTGCCAAATGGGATCCTGCCCTGCAGTCCTTACATATGAAAAACACTGTTTCTGGCTCAGAATCCAGTTTCTTTGCGTTACTATCAAAGATGGGCAGCTGTTTAACATTATGTACTCAATAAACAAGTGTCTGGTGACAGAGTATCACTATAAAACTATTGGAATACTGATGAAGAGGTTTTTTTATTTGTGTAAAAATAAATAAATGTAGCTGCTGCAATGTGGGAGCCTTGTTCTCCAGCATACCCTGCTATAAGTGGTGCTTGAGGCACTAAGAACAAAGCTGAAAAAACCCAAGCTCTGTAAGTATTTGAATTATTCTATGTATTTTCAAGAAACTTTAAATAGAAATCAATACACGAGATAACCAAATAGTCATAGGTTTCTGCATGCATAAGCTTACAGTAGGTAGTTACTCCAACGTTAGCATTTTTTTCCCCCAGCTAATTAGATAGACATTTTTCATTCTTTCAGAGATTTGTTATGGATCAGAAAAATCAATCTTTAAAAAAACTTTGGTTGTATTCCTGATTTTTTTTAATTGATCATTTTAAAGAATTTCTTCATGTATGAGACTACATGGAAGGAGTTGTGCAATCACGTGACTTAAACAAGGTTAATATAGTTTTCAACACTGCCTGACAGTATAGAATGCAAGCATACCTGTTTGTAAAACAGTGATACTCTATGTTTTTGTCTGAGAGACACTGTAGTCTACAGTACTCATGTCAGAGCCTGGAGTAGGCTGCAGCTCCAAGGGGCTCTGTCATTCATCTTGAAAATGAAAGGGAAGTTTTGTTTTCAAGGACACTATTGGAAAAAAAGGCCATTGTACCACCCTTAGATATCTGATAGATTTTAATTTAGGCACAGTATGTTTATATATGCACACTTGACTTTTTAAAAAATAAGATGAAAGACACAGAGACATAGTTACACTCATCTATGGTGCTAAATTTATGTTACACCTTAAATCTGAAAACAAGAAGTACCTTTAAAATGCTTTAGCTTAGAAATGTACAGAACCTACTCCAAGTGTAAGAAAATACTGTGTAAGCCCGATAATGTAATGATTTTTAAATAATCTTTAAAACTGACTGTTTTCTGAAGGGATACTTGCCTTTAATTCAGGCAAATATCCTGCTATGTGCAGTGGAATATTTCTTGAATAAGGTCTGTAGAATCATGCCCATAGATGGTTGATTGTGTCCTAGAGCACCATCTGTTTGCTGATCTTGTTCAAATTTGATCATTCCTTTCTTATTCTTCTCTGAAAGGTACTTTATCAGTAAGTATAGTGTAAATTTGCAGGTATTCATCAAGACAATAATTTTTGTTGTACAGAACAGAACAGCAATGTATTTTGCTTGCAGTGTGGTATGATTCATAGTCTGATAGAGGCAAACCTACCTGAAAGAAAAGTAGATTTTCCTGCAAAACATGAACTAAAAGATGTTGGGAAATAAGATGAATGTTTAGCAATTAGTAGTGCTTACAGATTTTATACTTAGGAGCACCTGGTGACATAAAATGTCTGCTAACCAAAATCAGCTGCTTCTTTTTCTTTCTTTCTTTCTTTCTTTCTTTCCTTTCTTTCCTTTCTTTCCTTTCTTTCCTTTCTTTTTCTTTTTTTTTTTTCCCCCCAGTAGTCTGTGCCCTTGATTTCTTGGTAGGAAGGCTGAAAAGCCATGTGGCAAGCAACTCTATGGTAGTGCCTAACAACATAGCAGGTGACTGTAGTCTGTCCATTTAGATGTCCTTGCCTATGTGTTCTGCTTTGAAAACAGCTCATCAGTTTAACCAAACTGTGAGTTTGCTTGTCCCAGACCTGCTGAACATTCTATTTTAAGGGAGTTGTAAGAGACATTTAAGAAGACTTTTAGGGATTATATGGATGTCAGATAAATTGGATTTTTAAAATTTTTTTTTTTTTTTTTTTTTAGTTTATAAGCAATAGAGGAACGGCAGCACCTTCAGTATATAAGGGGTGTGGGTCCGTCCTCCGCCTCCTTTTCAGCACCGCAGACAGCTCCGCACGTTGCGCATTATCCGGGGCGTCCTTGGTTGGGCTGGGCCTGGCTCAGAGCAACCTGTGCTGCGGAGAGGGCGGCTGACAGCTTCCCCAGC